>AWWV01012997.1:0-76132 GCA_001974805.1 Corchorus capsularis
GAAGTTTAAAAAAATTGGATTTAGGCAAGCTAGCTGAGCCTCAAAGTAATTCAAAGTTAAGCTGCTGCTGACTTGTAAGTAAGTGACGTTGTTGTGCAACTAAAATCTAACACTTCAAAGAGAGGAGAATATATGCTGCAGATATTAAACTGATCAAACGAGAAAATAATGCATATATTTATAACATTATTACAATCAAGGCTGAGGAGAACAGTATTGCAGTTTTTGTATATTATATCTTATATGCCAAACAATCAAATATTTTGTTCAGTTTTTGATAGTAATATGTATCCATCTAAAATTTTGTCTAAATATGTGCATATATATATGTATATGTCATCTTTTATAGAGACCTTAATCTTCGATCGTTATGGTTTTGGGTATATGCTTGCACATTATTATTTTATTAGTTACAAATGCAACTATATATTACTATCATTAATTATTTATATATATATATTTACTTTAGGAGTGTAATTTCTTTATATATTTAAATTTTAAACACACAATTTTAATATAAAATTCACACATGCAAGTAGTGGTTATTATGATGTATAGTATACATTCTTAAAAAAAATTTACTGGGATACTAATTAATAACAAATTTATCTATATATATGATAAACGACAAAAGATGTATACTAATTAATTAAGTGACGATCTATGATACGTGGCATTCGAAATATATGTTATAATATAAATTCATGCCAAACACTTTCTTAATGATTTTTATATAACTAATTAATAAAATAATAAAATTACTATTTATTTATTTATTTAAATTTTTGAAATAGGTGTGCGCGAAACATCTTTGAAATAGCACAAAACATTTTTAAATATATATCTATTTCTTAATGATTTTTATATAACTAATTAATAAAATAATAAGATTACTATTTATTTATTTATTTAAATTTTTGAAATAGGTACGCGCGCAAAACATCTTTGAATATCTTTAAAATGGCGCGAAAGATTTTTAAACATATATCTATTCCCGGATGACGGCACTTGTTTTGATTTTTTGTTTGTAAGATCTCTAAGAAATTAGAGTTACCATAGATAGGAAGGTGAAGGAAATCCTTACATGAAATAGAGATTTTGGTCATGGAAGAAAATTCAGACGCAAGCCAAGCAAAAGATACACCTTACTTTGAACTCTCTTTCCCCTTTGGAAAAATCCCTGTAGATATAGGCACAAACAATATATCAAATCTAATAAGAAGGGAAAGATTTTTCATTTTTTTCCATTTTAGATGTAATCTGAGCAAGAAACCCGCCAGATCATCTTGATGATTATCACCAGCACTGATTTAATAGATAAAACTCAAGAAAATCTACAATTTTATCATCCACGTGCATGTATACAACATAATTTGCTCAAGGAAGTAGAAAATAGGTACTTTATTTTTTTTTTGAAAAAGAAAAGTGGGGGTTTTAGAAACAAAACATGATAGAGAAAATCAAATGGAAATTAAAAAGAAAAAAAAATCAACAGTAATAAAAGTAAAGATCATGGGACAAAATGAAAAACTCCTTTTCAAACTGATCTAAGGAACTAAGTTTTAAAATCCAACAAAGAAAAAACCCAAAATCTAATGTTGATCATATCAACAAACCTGAAATTCTTTTTACTTGCCTGCTTGAGATTTGAACAAAAGAAAAATGAAACAGCAAATTTGAAAAGTTAGTGAAGAAATGTGGCAATTCTTCCCTTGTGAAAGCCGAAGTGATAAAATTTTAGGATTTTATTAACCATATATAGAGAGAGGTATATATGAATTGGATTGAGTAAAGCATAAAATGAGACTTTGAGAGAGTGGGTTCCACTTCCACACTCTCCAACAACTTACATAGACGTTGAAAAAATTTTTATGTCAAGTCATTTAGTGTTACTACATGTAAAAAAAATAATATATGGAAGTAAAGCTGGCCAATTATTTTGTTTACTTTTTATTAATTTTATTGTTTTGTATTAATTAGGGTACCAAAGTAAGTTTTAGAAATTTGGTTTTATAACGTCATCCATGCAAAACATCTTTCACCAAACGAGTTGCGTCCTTACATTTGTATCAAATTTACGAAATTCTTAGTTTGAATAATTATTATTGCTACTGCCTATTTTAGTAGTATCGTCTATGGTTGGTTGGGCTAGCTTAACTCGGCCCAGTATTCCCCTTGAAAAGGTTTATCCAAGGCCCGGTCCAACTGTTCATTTAAACATCTTTAGGTTTGTTAATATCTTTTTTTTTCAATATCTAAAATCTAAATTAAATAAAATCTTATATCAAAAAAATTAAATAAAAATCAAGTACTAGGTGACAAAAAAAAAGAGTACTAGGTAACACAATGAAAAAAAATTTCAAGTTGGGCCAGGCTAATTTTTTTGGGTCCATGGATAGAATAGGTCTAATTCATGGATGGATTGTACTTGCATGTAAGGTTTCTATACTTCTCATTAACGATTTTTGATTAATTTGAGTAGTATATATTTAAAAAAAAAAATTGATATGAATAAATTGGCTAATTGTTCAAGTAAATGTTCAAGGTTTGCAAAACTCCTCTACCTAAGCCCGACCTTTATAAAATTTTATTTTATATAAAGGCAAAACGTTATAAAATCGATTCAATTAAGAGCCCTATAGGCCTAATTAGATGCTCATATCAGGTTTTAAAGTAGACATGAGGCCCTTAATTGAGTCGATTTTGTAATATTAGGCACTCATATGAGTTTTGTCAAAGAGTAAGACCCAAATAGAGCATTTTCAGCATCCGAGTTGTTAGCTAAACTGGTGAGTGCATCATGCCCGGATTGTGAGGTCCTGGGTTCAAATCTCATGGAATGTGAGTTTCGTTTATTTATTTATTTGTTTGTTAAATAGTTTGTTAAGTATATTATCTAAGGTAATTTCTTAGCTTGGGTTTGATTCTCATTTAGATCTTTCCCCTTTGGAAAAATCCCTGTAGATATAGGCACAAACAATATATCAAATCTAATAACAAGGGAAAGATTTTTTCATTTATTTCCATTTTAGATGTAATCTAAGCAAGAAGCCCACCAGATGATCTTGATGATTATCACCAGCACTGATTTAATAGATAAAACTCAAGAAAATCTACAATTTTATCATCCACGTGGATGTATACAACATAATTTGTTCAAGGAAGTGGAAACTTGGTATTTTTTTTTTTTTTTTTGAAAAAGAAAAGTGGGGGTCTTAGAAACAAAACATACTAGAGAAAATCAAATGTAAATTAAAAAGAAAAAAAAATCAACAGTAATGAAAGTAAAGATCATGGGACAAAATGAAAAACTCCTTTTCAAACTGATCTAAGGAACTAAGTTTTAAAATCCAACAACGAGAAAACCCAAATTCTAATGTTGATCATATCAACAAACCTGAAATTCTTTTTACTTTCCTGCTTGAGATTTTAACAAAAGAAAAATGAAACAGCAAATTTGAAATGTTAGTGAAGAAATGTGGCAATTCTTCCCTTGTGAAAGTCGAAGTGATAAAATTTTAGGATTTTATTAACCATATATAGAGAGAGAGGTATATATGAATTGGATTGAGCAAAGCATAAAATGAGACTTTGAGAGAGTGGGTTCCACTTCCACACTCTCCAACAACTTACATAGACGTTGAAAAAAATTTTAAGTCAAATCATGTAGTGTTACTACGTGTAAAAAAAATAATATAAGGAAGTAAAGTTGGCCAATTACTTTGTTTACTTTTTAGGAATTTTATTGTTTTGTATTAATTAGGGTACCAAAGTTAGTTTTAGAAATTTTGTTTTATAACGTCATCCATGCAAAGCATCTTTCACCAAACGAGCTGCGTCCTTACATTTGTATCAAATTTACGAAATTCTTAGTTGGAATAATTTTTATTGCTACTGCCTATTTTAGTAGTATCGTCTATGGTTGGTTGGGCTAGCTTAACTTGGACCAGTATTCCCCTTGAAAAGGTTTATCCAAGGCCCGGTCCAACTGTTCATTTAAACATCTTTAGGTTTGTTTATATCTATTTTTTTTTCAATATCTAAAATCAAAATTAAATAAAATCTTATATCAAAAAAATTAAATAAAAATCAAGTACTAGGTGACAAAAAAAATAGTACTAGGTAACACAATGAAAAAAAAATTGCAGGTTGGGTCAGGCTAATTTTTTTGGGCCAATGGATAGGATAGGTCTAATTCATGGATGGATTGTACTTGCATGTAAGGTTTCTATACTTCTCATTAACGATTTTTGATTAATTTGAGTAGTATATATTTAAAAAAAAATTGATATGAATAAATTGGCCAATTGTTCAAGTAAATGTTCAACGTTTGCAAAACTCCTCTACATAAGCCCGACGTTTATAAAATTTTATTTTATATAAAGGCAAAACGTTATAAAATAGATTCAATTAAGAGCCCTATAGGCCTAATTAGAAGCTCATATAAGGTTTTAAAGTAGACATGAGGCCCTTAATTGAGCCGATTTTGTAATATTAGGAACTCATATGAGTTTTGTCAAAGAGTAAGACTCAAATAGAGCATTTTCAGCACCCGAGTTGTTAGCTCAACTGGTGAGTGCATCATGCCCGGATTGTGAGGTCCTGGGTTCAAATCTCACGGAATGTGAGTTTCGTTTATTTATTTATTTGTTTGTTAAATAGTTTGTTTAGTATATTATTTAAGGTAATTTCTTAGCTTGGGTTTGATTCTCATTTAGATCTTTCCCCTTTGGAAAAATCCATATAGATATAGACACAAACAATATATCAAATCTAATAACAAGGGAAAGATTTTTCATTTTTTTCCATTTTAGATGTAATCTAAGCAAGAAGCCCACCAGATCATCTTGATGATTATCACCAGCACTGATTTAATAGATAAAACTGAAGAAAATCTACAATTTTATCATTCACGTGGATGTATACAACATAATTTTCTCAAGGAAGTAGAAACTTGGTATTTTTTTTTTTTTTGAAAAAGAAAAGTGGGGGTCTTAGAAACAAAACATACTAGAGAAAATCAAATGGAAATTAAAAAGAAAAAAAAATCAACAGTAATGAAAGTAAAGATCATGGGGCAAAATGAAAAACTCCTTTTCAAACTGATCTAAGGAACTAAGTTTTAAAACCAACAAAGAAAAAACCCAAAATCTAATGTTGATCATATCAACAAACCTTAAATTCTTTTTACTTGCCTGCTTGAGATTGAACAAAAGAAAAATGAAACAGCAAATTTGAAAAGTTAGTGAAGAAATGTGGCAATTCTTCCCTTGTGAAAGCTGAAGTGATAAAATTTTAGGATTTTATTAACCATATATAGAGAGAGGTATATATGAATTGGATTGAGCAAAGCATAAAATGAGACTTTGAGAGAGTGGGTTCCACTTCCACACTCTCCAACAACTTACATAGACATTGAAAAAAATTTTAAGTCAAATCATGTAGTGTTACTACGTATAAAAAAAATTATATAAGGAAGTAAAGCTGGCCAATTATTTTGTTTACTTTTTAGAAATTTTATTGTTTTGTATTAATTAGGGTACCAGAGTAAGTTTTAGAAATTTGGTTTTATAACGTCATCCATGCAAAGCATCTTTCACCAAACGAGCTGCGTCCTTACATTTGTATCCAATTTACGAAATTCTTAGTTGGAATAATTATTATTGCTACTGCCTATTTTAGTAGTATCGTCTATGATTTGTTGGGCTAACTTGACTCGGCCCAGTATTCCCCTTGAAAAGGTTTATCCAAGGCCCGGTCCAACTGTTCATTTAAACATCTTTAGGTTTGTTAATATCTTTTTTTTTTCAATATCTGAAATCAAAATTAAATAAAATCTTATATCAAAAAAATTAAATAAAAATCAATTACTTGGTGACAAAAAAAAAGAGTACTAGGTAACACAATGAAAAAAATATTGCAGGTTGGGCCAGCCTAATTTTTTTGGGCCCATGGATATGATAGGTCTAATTCATGGATGGATTGTACTTGCATGTAAGGTTTCTATACTTCTCATTAACGATTTTTGATTAATTTGAGTAGTATATATTTAAAAAAAATTGATATGAATATGAATAAATTGGCTAATTGTTCAAGTAAAGGTTCAACGTTTGCAAAACTCCTCTACCTAAGCCCGGCCTTTATAAAATTTTATTATAAAAAATAATAAGTGAAAATATTGTCAACCCAATCAAAAGATCTCATCTCATTTCATTTTTTACGTTTGGTCACTGTTTAAGCAGGTCTAAATTGTCCATTAAGGATAGGTTAGATTGTAATTTTCTTTGTTAGGCATGGTTTATTCTCTAATAGAAACAGGTGTTAATTGAGGTGTTACACCAACCTAAATTCTCTCAACACCTGTTAAGCTATTTCTCTTTCTTCTCCACCGCTCCTTCCCCTTTCTTCTCTCCATTTTTTCTCTTCATTCCCTCCGTTCTTCCATAACATTTTCTTTCCCTCTTCCTCTTCTTCGTTCTGTTTTCCTCCATTCTTTTAGATCCTTTCAATTATTTAACAGTTGGGAGTTCTGAGGATTTGTTTGTGAGATAAAGATCCTGTTGTGGAAATTCCCAACTGGATTAATCTTTTCATTCGATATAGCACAGGATGGAGTGGGCAGGTTCTTTCTTCTTCTCTTTTGTTTTCTCCATTGTTTCTTGGTTAGAAAATTTTGATACTGTTGCTGGCTAAAGGAGCACCGAGTCTAAAGCCCTGTTGGTAATTTTCTTGAACTTGGCTTTTCTTTTTGGGTGTTGGATTTTATTTCGTTGAATTTGTGTCCGACTTTGTTTTTAGCATCTATTCCATATGAAATTCACGATTTATTTTTACATCAATTTGTAGTTCCCTCTCCATTTTAACCACTTCAATGTTAGAGAAGATTATCTATGTTCAATGGGTTTTTCGGATTCTGCCAACCCTCTGCCTTGACTCCTTGGGATAGCTGATATCCTATGAATTGCAAGTTCATGTAAATTATACCTTTTATTGCAGAGTTCAATTGTTTTTGCTACTTGATTTGTTATATCATTTTTATATCAGTTTCCTGTCCTTTCACTTTAATTTTTTTTGGGTCTTTTTCAGCTTTGAAGAGTTCTACAGGTAAATTTTTTCTGTCTTTAGTTTTCTAACTCTTTTTTGCATGAATGAGAGAGGGACAAAGCACTAGACTATATGTCCGTTTGGCCTAACTTAAAGCTCTTCTTAGAAAATGCTTCTGAAAAAAGCTTCAATTTAGAGCTTCTGACTTTTAGTTCAAAAACAACTGAAAAGTACTTCTAGAAAGCACTTCTGGATTTTCTGTTTGGCCCAGCTAAAACTTTTTTCAGTAGATAAGTTGTTAAATAAGTTGGGCCAAACGGACCCTATAACTCACAATTTGACCCTATATATTTATTTTAGCTTATGGCTGAGAAGACTTCATTTTTGCCATCTATTAATGCCAGCTTGCTTAGTTGGTAACTCCAAAGTCATTTGTATGAATTAGTTACTTTCCTTCATTTCCATCATTAAGCACTAGCCCTCTGTTACTGAAATAGCATAATTGTACACCCATGGATATTATCACTGTCACTAATTTTTGGTAGGTTTTGATCATGACAAAGTTATAGATGAGTTTGGGTTTGATTTCAAGGGGATCCAGCACGAATGCTTACAAGTTGTTGTGTTGACTGTTAAATATATTACCTATTATAAAAAATGGAACTTACCTCAAGCAAATCGCTATTCACTGTAGGTTCAGCCAAATAAGGAGGTGGGAGGAAACAAAGGTTTGTCAAGCAAGCTGATTTTGCTTAAGGTAATGTTCTTAATATTACTGTTATGAATCTATTTGGAATTGCAAAGGTTTTTGTTGGTGATTAGCCCTCTGACATTGAAGCTCCAATTAGAGAATGATCATGTCTTACCTTAAACAGCCTAGCTGTTGATTTTAGATATTACTCTAGAAAATTCAAACTTAGCAAACACTGATGCATTTTCAAATTGTTGGGATTGCTAATCCTCATGGGATTTTCTACTATCAAAACCTCAAGTTTTGCACTGAATTGCTCTTTCAATGTTTTATTAATCATTTTTCCTAACTTTCTGATTGCAGGTTTAGATCCATCGATGCTATTACAAAGGTGAGAAATTTTTTTAAAATGAAACCCTCCTTTTCAACTATGATGAGAAAAAGTTACTAGAATTTCATGTTAAGCAAACTGGTACATGTTGCAAGGAATGCATGTAAATCTGATATTGGAGTTTGTAATCTCCAATGTATTCATCCAGCTTTTCTATGGCATTTAATGAAATTTTTTATCATATTATGTTGCATTCAATTGAGTATTATGAAAGCTTTACTTTTGAATCACATTGCCTCTAGATTAGAAGTCTCTGAAGTCAATTAATTTAGAAGTTATACTTTCTGTCTTTTAAATTGATTAGTATGAAAGCTTTATTGTTTTGGCCGGTTGGCTAGCAGCTGCAAGAGACTTATTTTATTTCTCTCTATGTTCCTTCCTTTCGGCCATATTCACACTTTTAAAAATATTTTTCCTTCTGTACCATTTATGCAATTTCTTTGTAGTTTTGTACTTATAACTTTCTCTAACTTTGTTCGTGAGACATGAGAGCTGAATACTTAGAAATTGTTGTCTTGCAGCTTGTAGGACTTTGGTGAACCTTGAAACATGGCCATGAACTTGGATGCAAGTTCATATTTTGGTGAACATTTTGGAGAAACAATACATTCCCTACCGATATCCAAG
Organism: Corchorus capsularis; assembly: GCA_001974805.1. Taxonomy (NCBI): domain Eukaryota; kingdom Viridiplantae; phylum Streptophyta; class Magnoliopsida; order Malvales; family Malvaceae; genus Corchorus; species Corchorus capsularis. The sequence goes on from AWWV01012997.1 coordinate 8,754, forward strand.
TCTCATGTAACTTCAACTTTGGTCAAGTCAGTTTGTGATATATTAAAAAAAAGTTATCACATGAAGGATCAACTGGCAACAACAAAGATGAGGAGATTGCTCATGCCATCTCCAAGATGAAAGGTATATATCTCGCTTTGATCCTTATTTATCTTTGTGATCTCTTAGTGTCTGAAATTACATGTCATTAAATAAACTATAGTATTGTAACATGTTTGAAGAATCATATTGCAAAAAAGTTAAGCCAAATGTTATTTAGACAGATTACTACTACATTGGTTGTTTCTTGCCATCTACTTTGTCGAGTCTTATTCATGTAGCTACATTTTAGGTTGCATTACTAACTTTTTCTTTGCATTTTGGTTAAATGTGCAGAGGGAAGTAATTTCGTGCAACATGGTTTTCTTCTGTTCAGAACTTCTAAAAGCCTATACTTGCCTTACAGAATGAATGTAGACATAAATTTAAATACTTAGCCATTATACTCTTGCTGATGTGTTTATTGTATTCCCTGCTTTCAGATAACTTGGATTAATTATATGCATGGAGTTTAATACAGGTATCGAACGGATATATCAACGGATATATCGAGGTATCGATGAAATTCAAATATAAGTGGTCCAAAATGTACTAAAACGACGGATATTTATAGTAAACGTTTGAATTTTGCCTTGAAATTTTGACCAATTCTTATTTACATATTTCCACATGTTTTAGAATCAAGATATGATAAATAGAGTATATGTAGACATTATTTTTTATTTTTTTATATTTTTTACTGCGAAAAGTGTATATAATATGTATAAATCAACTATACTAATTTAAACACACATTTATTTTATCTTCAACATGATGGTTACCAAATAAACCACTTCATTAAATGTAAAAAATTATATGATTTTTTTTCTGAAGCAAGAAAATACTAGATCATAATTATAAATGCATTATTTTACATTATTTTAGTCACAAAACACAATCCAAAGCACAAATACAACCTTAGTACCACATTGAATTTCTTGGAGGCTCAAAATCAATACTACCGTAGTTACCACTGCTATGACTTCTACTAGGCATGGATGTATCATCTCCCCAGGGGCGGTAATCCAGTTAAAATATTCAAGACATGACATATAAGGTTTATAAACCACCATATAATTGTGCACATATTCCAAATATGTCTCTCGACTAATACTTGTTAGTCATCAATAGGGGGGTACTCACCCGAAACCGCGTCCGCGTTTGGCTGTTGCACCGGATGCGCATTATAAGTCTGTTGTTCAAGTGGATACTCTAGATACATGTTAGATGAAACCGATGATTCAAACTCATTTGCTCCAGATCTAGTACCATAACTAGAATTTGATTCAAAATGCCCTCCAGAACTAGATGCAGTCGTTAAGCTCATTGAGCTAAACTCATCAGTGAGTTCACGCATTGCTCTTCTCCCTTTTCTATTTTTGGCCTCATGCCTAACTCTACGAGATCCATGATCTTCATCTTGTGTTGCATGTGTGAAATCTGCCTCACATGGAAAAGGACTGTATGGTACATAATCACTCCCATACTTGTCACCCCATACCTGCTTGCATCTTCTGCTCCACTTTGTCCATCCCCACCTTGAGTACCTGTTGTTGTAGTTCTTCCTTCATTTCCCCCATCATCATCATCATCATCATCATCACATCTTCCGTGAGCTGAAGAACCTCTAAATTTAGGTTGGGAACCGAATCCGGGTGGAAGACCAACTGTTTCATCTGTTGAACATTCTAGACCAACCACTTCAGACATCACTTTGTCTACATCAATCCCAAATTCTTCAGCATGACTTCTAATTTGCTGATCAGGATTTCTATCACGATCATCTAAAGGCACAGGCCTAATCCATTGAAAAAGAGGATATTCTTCTTCATCACCAATGTCAACAGAAATATCAAGAATATTCAAAGGATCTTCCTCAGTCTCCTCTTGTGCAGCTTCCATGTATCTAACCCGTAATCTCATATTATAGTAACAATACACATGATTCTACAGAGATTTATGGGCTAATTGATTTCGCTGCTTTGTGTGGATTAGAGCGAGTGTGCTCCAATTTCTTTCGCATGCTGAGGATGATGCAGTTTGAGATAATATTCGTATTGCCAAATTTCTCAACAATGGTGCACTGGTGACCAATATCAAATTGGCAATTTCAGTCAAATTACTATTTAATAAATGACCAAAAGGCATTTGAATGAAATTATATTATCGAGAAATCCGGGTCTATCTCAAACTGAATCACTTGAATGAAACAATTATTTGTATTACTATTACCACAGTTTTGTAAAAATGACTTCAATTGCTAATATTTTTTAAAAAATGAAATAATTCATCGAAATGTCACTTATATTTTTAATCCTAAATGTAAAAACAAAAAAAATATTTAATTTAATATGGATATTTACGGATATATAGAGATTTATTAAGATATCGATAAATATCGACAGATACACGGATATATCGACTGATATCCCGTGACATTGAAATTTTTTTGCATATTTATATCAAGGGGTACAGATATCGGATATATTGACGGATATATCAAGATATCGACGGATATTTAATTCCATGATTATATGCATATTTCCAGGTTTTCATTCTACTTTGTTGGTCATCCTTCCTACTTCTATTTTCTGTATTTTGTGGTATTGGTGTGAATATGCAAGAGATGATACCTGCTATTAGACAGTGAAGCATGTCTCAGATCAAATGTTTTGGATCCATGCTTCTATTACAACTAAATACTCCCTCTGTCCCATATTATAAGTCCCCTTCTAGAAACTTTATTTGTCCCAAAATATAAGTCCCTTTTTAAAACCCAATGCAACTTTTACCTAAGTTATCTAAATTATCCTTGTTAGTGGTAGTAGAAATTTAGTTGGAATTTAATTTATCTATTGAGTATGAGGGAGTAAGTGGGAGGAGAGAGACTTAGTGGGGGGGTAGAGAAGAGGGACAAAATTGGAAAGAGAAGATAAAAGTTTATAGAAGTTATAGTTGTAACTACTTTTCTTAAACTTTGTGATACGGTTAAAATGGATTTATATTATGGGACAGAGGGAGTAGTTTACATGTTTCACATTTGAAACCTTCGCAAAATAAACCCTCGCACAGCGCAAGCGCGCGGGCAGAGACCTAGTTTTATATAAAGGCAAAACGTTATAAAATCGATTCAATTAAGAGCCCCATAGGCCTAATTAGAAGCTCATATCAGGTTTTAAAGTAGACATGAGGCCTTTAATTGAGCCGATTTTGTAATATTAGACACTCATATGAGTTGTCAAAGAGGAAGACCCAAATAGAGCATTTTCACAAACGTTGGACACGTATTAGAAAATTTAGCCGAATTAATTTAGCACTTATTTCTTTCAATATTTTTGTTGCTTATTATTTTGATTGAATGCTGACTTTAAAATTTTTATATTTACTACTCCTATTATTTTTTTCTAGTTTTCAGATGTTTTATTTCAAATTCATTTTGAATTAAGGAATATAATTAAATAGTAGTATTAAGATATATCATTCCATTCTTCTCTTTAATAATATTCCTTAATTCAAAATGAATTTGAGATAAAACCATCTAAAACTAGGAAAAAAAAGATAATAATAGTAAATAGAAAATTTTTTAAGTCAGCATTAAATCATTCCATCTATTAGAGTTTATAGATATAGTTAGTTAGTTAGCAGTTAAGTTAGTTTTATAACCTTAGGTTAGATATTAGTTAGCCTATGGTTAAGCTATAGTTAGTTGTTAGATCTAGCTATATAAGCTACTGATATCCTTGTAATTCAGTACGTTTTGAGCTTGTTTCTATTGTTTTACTTACAATCTTAATATGGTATCAGAGAATCTCGATTTTCTCTTATTTTTCTTCCGCATTCTGTTTCTTTTTTGAAGAAACGGTTACAGTTTCTTCTTTCCTTCATTTTCTTTTATTTTCTTGCAACCCAAACAGGGTTCTTTATCTCTGTTTTCTTAGATTTCGTTGAATCTTTTCTAGTTTTCATGGCAACTTCATCTTCTCGACCTGAGGATTTGCCTTCCAGCCCTTATTTCATTCATCCTAGTGAGAATCCATCACTAGTTCTGGTTTCTTCTGTGTTGACTGGTCCCAATTACTACCAGTGGGAAAGGGCGATGCAGATGGCATTACTTTCTAAGAACAAGCTGGATTTTGTTGATGGCACTATATCAGTTCCTTCTTCTACTGATCCCTTGTATCTTGCCTGGAAACGCTGCAACAACTTAGTCATTTCTTGATTGGTTCATGCAGTCTCAGCATCTATTGCTCAGTCGATCTTGTGGTTGGACTCTGCTCCTGCAATTTGGAAGGACTTAAAGTCAAACTAATTCTTTTCGCATCTGTGATTTACAAACTGAGATTCATAATTGTAGTCAAGGAATCTTGAATGTGCATGATTATTTAACCAAATTGAAGATCTTATGGGATGAATTTCAGTTGTTACGGCCTATTCCATCTTGTGCTTGTCAACCAATCTATTCTTGTGGTCTTTCCAAGATTAGGGAATATTTTGATAATGATCAAGTCATGGTTTTCATCAAAGGATTAAATGAATCCTATTCTACTGTGAAATCTCAAATCCTGTTAATGGATCCTTTACCTAGTTTGAACAAAGCTTTTTCACTGGTTCTTCAGCAAGAACGATCTATTCAGCCAGTTTCTGTTAATGTGTTGGCAGTAAAGGGAAATTCTTCCTTTGTTCCTAAGAAGGGTTTCAATCCTACAAAGAAACCTATGATCTGTACTTACTGTGGTCGAGAGGGTCATACAATTGAGAAGTGTTATAAGAAACATGGTTTTCCTCAAAACTATAGTTCCAATTACAAGGGCAAGAGGACTATGCATCATGCTAATGCAGTAGAAACATTAGATGATCAATATTCTGCTCCAACAATGAATGGTTTTATCAATATTGTTCCTGCTTCCATTATTCAGACTTCAGAGGCTTCATCACCTACTACTAGTTATCAGTTTACTAAAGATCAGTATAATCAACTTTTGTCTATGATTCAGTCGAATTCTGCATCCAATCATCATGTTAATGTTGCAGTAGCTATTCAACCATCTTCTCATGCCAATGCAGCTGTTACTATTCTACCACCACTAGAATCTTCTTCTTATGGTAACTATTCTCTTACTAATTGTGTGTTTGATCCTAAGATTTCTTTAAATGTCTTTCTTACCAAGAGTAATTTTGTTTCTGATTGGGTTATTGATACTGGTGCGACTGATCATATTACATGTTCTTTAAATTCTTTTAAATCCTATAAGGTTGTTCATAATGTTTTTGTTGGTTTGCCTAATAACACTAAAGTACAAGTTACTCATATAGGAATAGTTCAATTCAATGCTTCTCTTATTTAATATGATGTTCTCTATGTACCTGAATTTACCTTTAACCTGATATCAGTTGGTAAATTAACCTTTGATCTTCACTGTTATTTAATTACTTGGTCATCTTATTGTGTTATACAGGATATCAATCATTCCAGGATGATTGGAACTGCTAAGCGAATCAATGGACTATATAAATTACAACATGATAATGTTTTCAATGATTCTGATAGTTTTGCTTTCATGAAAACTTTGAATTCTATTGGTCATTCTATCTCCTGTAATAATGTCAATTCTACTTTGAATTCTATGATTTGTAACAATGTTGATGTTTCTCCTTGTAAAGCTGTTGATTCTGTTTTGTAGCATAATAGGCTAGGCCACCTTTCTAATTCAAGGCTCAAATTGATTGTACCTGCTGCTACTTCTGTTGACTTGTGTGAGATTTGTCATATGGCTAAACATAAAAGAACTCCTTTTCCTGTTAGTACTACTGTTAGCAATAAATGTTTTGATTTAATTCATATTGATATATGGGGTGATAATTATGCACCAACCTTTAAAGGACACACTTATTTTCTTACTATTGTGGATGACTTCACACGTTTCACTTGGATTTTTCTTATAAAAGCAAAGTCAGAAGCTAGGACTATTGTGTAGAATTTTGTTACTTTAGTTAAAGTACAGTTTGCTGCAGAAGTGAAATGTATAAGAAGTGATAATGGTCAAGAATTCAATATGCCAGCATTTTATCAATCTCAAGGTATTCTTCATCAAACATCTTGTATTAAAACACCTCAGCAGAATAGTGTTGTAGAGAGAAAGCATCAACATATATTAAATGTTGCTAGGTCATTAAGATTTCAGGCTAACTTGCCAATCGAATTCTGGGGTGAATGTGTGCTTCATGCTGTATTTCTCATTAACCGAATACCAACTCCTGTTTTAGGGAATGTTTCACCATTTGAAAAGTTTTTTAATGAACCTCCTAATATCCAAACTCTAAGAATTTTTGGTTCATTAGTATTTGCATCCAATCACAGCAATATTAAGAATAAATTTGGCAGTAGATGCATCAAGTGCATATTTTTAGGTTTTGTTCCTGGTGTGAAAGGCTATAAGCTTTATGATTTACATCTCAATAAAATATTTATCTCTAGAGATGTTACCTTTAATGAGAATGTTTTTCCTTACTCTGCACAATATGCTAAGACTGACAAATTGCAGTCTCCAAAGCATACAGCTGCAGAAAACTTGCTATTGCTTGTTCTTCATAATTCTACAGGTTTTGATGATTCCGTTACAGTTATTCCTGCTACAAATCAATCACAACTTCCTGATCAAATACTACCTGGTTCACATGATCATGTTTCACAATCAGCTGTTCAACCTCTACTTCAACCAAAATCTTCTTCCATTACAGATTCTCAACCTGTTCTTCCAGTAATCACTGAACCTGTTTCTTCAGCAGCTTCAGAACCTGTTTCTCTTATTCCTACCACAAATCCAACTTCTACTCAACAACTTAGAAGAAGTACTCGAAACAAATATACACCTCCATATCTTTCCAATTTTGAATGCAATCAAGTCCAAAGAACAAACCCACATAATCTGTCTACAGTCTTTTCTTATGATAAAATTACTCCTAAACACAAAGCTTTCACAGTTGCAGTTGATCATGACAAAGAACCACGCACTTACAAAGAAGCTGCTCAATATCCTCAATGGCAAAAAGCCATGAATGAAGAACTAGAAGCTTTAGAAAAGACAAGAACCTGGAAATTAGTAGATTTGCCTCCTAGAAAACAAGCTATAGGTTGTAAATGGGTTTTTAAAGTCAAGAGAAAGGCAGATGGGTCTATTAAAAGATACAAAGCAAGACTTGTTGCTAAGGGGTACACACAGTAAGAAGGCATTGATTATTTGGATACTTTCAGTCCAGTAGCAAAGATGGCTAATGTTAGGACTTTATTGGCAATCACAACAATGAAAGGATGGTATTTACATCAGTGTGATGTAAATACAGCCTTTCTCCATGGTGATTTATCAGAGGAAGTATATATGAAGCTTCCAGATGGTTACTTACAGGATTCCAATAAAGTTTGTCGACTAGTCAAATCACTTTATGGTCTCAAGCAAGCTAGCAGACAATGGAACATTAAGCTAACAGAAGCACTGCTCAAATATGGGTTCAAGCAATCACAGGCTGATCATTCTCTCTTCACAAGATCTGCAAAATGGTTCTTTTGTTGCTTTGCTTGTCTATGTTGATGATATCATCATTGCAAGCAACAACTTTGATGAGGTAACTAATATCAAGGGTTATTTACATGATTTGTTCAACATCAAAGATCTTGGAAAATTAAAATTTTTCTTAGGGTTAGAGGTTGCTCGATCTCAACAGGGGATTAATATTTGCCAGAAAAAGTATACATTAGATTTACTTAAGGATATGGATTTTCTGGATTGCAAGGCTACACCAACACCAATCTTACCAGAAACTAGATTGATCAAAGATTCAGGAGAACTACTTAAAGATACTACACATGATAGGCAACTTATTGGCAAGCTTCAATACTTGACCACAATAAGACCTGATATAAGTTTTGCTGTTCAACAGCTAGCTCAATTTTTAGACAAACCAACTTCAGAACATCTTCAGGTGGCACATCGAGTATTGAGGTATCTCAAAGGCACTATAGGGCAAGGTACACTGTTTTCTTCACAAGGTAATTTCCAACTTAAAGCATATTCATACTCTGATTAGGGTACATGTCCTGATACAAGAAAATCAGTGACTGGATATTGTGTTTTCCTTGGAAATTCCTTGATTTCATGGAAAACAAAGAAGCAGAATACTGTGAGTCGAAGCAGTTCAGAGGCAGAGTATAGAGCTTTGGCATCAACTGTTTGTGAAATCCAGTGGTTGAACTATATTTTGCATGATTTAGGGATTCAACTGGACTCATCAACACCTTTATTCTGTGATAATCTTTCTGCTATTCATATAGCACAGAATCCGGTGTTCCATGAAAGAACAAAACACATAGACATTGATTGTCAAGTGGTCAGGACTAAACTACAAGAAGGATTGATAAAGCTGCTACCAGTGACTTCCAAACTCCAATTAGCTGACTGCTTTACTAAAGCACTATCATCTACAAACTTTCAAGTAGCTTTCAGCAAACTTGGAATACAAAATTTGTTTTCCAAATAAAATATTCCAAGTTTGAGGGGGGATATTAGAGTTTATAGATATAGTTAGTTAGTTAGCAGTTAAGTTAGTTTTATAACCTTAGGTTAGATATTAGTTAGCCTATGGTTAAGCTATAGTTAGCTGTTAGATCTAGCTATATAAGCTACTGATATCCTTGTAATTCAGTATGTTTTGAGCTTGTTTCTATTGTTTTACTTACAATCTTAATACCATCACCGGTACTCACTTTGCTCTGATGGTTAGGCGAATGCATTTGAATTCAAAGGGCAAGGGTTTGAGTCCCTGTCGGATTCAATAAAAAAAATGATGAAACGATAAATATTCAGCAATAGGGAGGAGGCCCATAAAAGGATCATGAGGCCCAAATTGGTCACTCTGTTTGCAACTTGGCCCAACTTAGTTTCCAGTTCACACAAACCAATAACTTGGTACATTTTTTTTAAAAAAAAGTAGTACTTTTTTTTTCTTCTTTCCAAATAATTTGATGAAAAAATTGTATTGGTTTCAGTTTCGAACTTGGAAACATGGGATTTTTTCCATTTTTCATATTAAATTTCCCAAAACTTTGAAAGGTGTACTGTTAATGTTCTTTTCTTCCCTCTCGGGGCTAGTACATAATTATCACCAAGATTCATGTTTTAGACATGCACCATTCATAAAGTTAATACTAAAATTCTCACTATCTTGACCCTTACTCCTGGTTAAGCCATTCATAAAGCTTTGCCTTGCACATTATTTCTGGCACATCTTTATGTTCAAGGGATTTGGTCATGGTCTCAAAAAAATTTTATCTGAAGCAAGACCAGCCATTTAAGCTCTTAACTGTCAAAGTAACTTTCTGGGGGAACCAATTCTGTGCAACACAACCTAAACTAAACCACTCAGTTCTTAGAAACATGTTTCCACTTATCTGGTAAAAATCTGTTGACAAAATTTACAGTACTTTGCTAAAGAAAACTCCTATTATCTTTATTGGCAGCAAAACCCTGAAGCATCTTAACAAGTATTCAAGATGGTAATGCTGCTCTTTCAACTCGTAATTAGTAATACCTTGTAAGAACCGTGTATTACTTTCTAATGAAATTTCCCAAACAAATTTCTGGTAAAGAGCTGAGAACACCATGCCAATTGCCAAACATTTTCCTAGCTAGGAAGCCAAAACAGAGATAATTTACATACAATACATGAACAAAACAGCATAAATTTTACTTCAATATTTAAACAGGAAACAATTGATCCTCAGAGGTAGAGAGCTCCATGTTTGCAAAGCAAGGACTTGTGTTAAGGGACTGAAGTGTAGAGAGCTTCATATATTCTGGCCAGAATGATTTAACATCTCATGCGTGAATAAATAATTATGATAGTCACGTATTGAGAGAGCTTCCCCTCATGGGATCGCTGCTCGACTCTCGACTAGTCAGGCCCAATGTGGTTGCAACAAAAATGATATCAAAACTAAAGGGGTTGATGTTCGTACTTTCGGGGCTAGTTCATAATTGTCAGTAGTATTCATGGTTTAGACATTCAAGTGTTCACTAAATTCATATTTTCACCCTCATATTTTCACCCTCAATCTTAATTAAGCCATTCATCAAAGCTTTCCACATTATTTCTGGCACCAAAGTATGAGCAATGAATTAGCTCCACCTATCTTGATCAGTTCAAGGGTTTGGGGTTTTGGGTTTTGGGTTTTGGCTATGGTCTTAAGAGTCTTTAACCTGTCAATGAATAATTTTAACAACATTTCACTTTTCAAGGTATAAAAACAACAGTATTATCTGACTAGCAGCAAAACCTTAACAAGCATTCAAGATAGAAACACTTGAGAATTGCAATGCTGTTTGAACTTGTGATTAGTAGTAATACCTTATAAAAACCTTGTATTACTTCTAATGAAATTTCCGAAACAAATTCTGGTAAAAAGCTGAGAACACCAGACCAAACATTTTCTCAGCAACAAGTCAAAAAATAGATAATTTACATAAAAGACATGAACAAAAACGGCGTAATCTTTACTTCATTATTATTCAAACAGTAGGCGATTGATCCTCTGAGGTACAAGAGAGCTCCATGTTTGCAAAGCAAGGGCTTGTGTTAAGCGACTGAAGTGTTCTCACCACTTCAAACATTGATGGCCGCTTTTCAGGCATAACAGCAGTGCAACGCATGGCGATTTCAAGAGCTCCTAGCATCTCTTTTTGGGAAGAAGTGGATATCTTGGGGTCAAGAACTTGCAATGCCCCATTGCTAATATTTACTTTTCTACGAACCCATTTCACTATATCAAGAGAGTCCAAGGATTCAGTGTCCTCAGCTTGTCGCCCGGTTATGAGCTCTAAGAGCACAACACCAAAGCTATAAACATCCATCTCTTCAGTTGCCTTCTTACTGTACCCAAATTCTGCAATCAAACAACTGACATAGTGAGAAATTTAACATATCAAATTGTAAGATCATATCATTCTTATAACATCATGGAGATAAGGCAATTGTTTAGAGATGCCTAAGGAGTGATAATTAGAATCAACTTTGAACAATGTTATCTATCAGAACAAGAAAAAAGAACTCAGAAAGTTACAAATCCTAGAAATGCAGCTAAGAGGACTATATGTTACGACAACTAGACAAGGATCAAAACAGTGTTTTCATGAGATTCATCTAGAAAAATGAAAGCATTGATTTGGGCTAATGACAGCAGATAGAATAATGTTAAAATGCATCATGAAATAGAGTTTCTGTGAGATCCCTTACCTGGTGCATTATAGCAAGAGTGTGCAAACTCTGAAGCCATAGTTGATTGAAATGCAGTTTCTCCAACTATCCTATAAAGAGCCAAATCTGTAAGTTTTGGTTCATAATCTGCATCCAGAAGAATGTTTGTTGACTTGAGATTTCTGTGAAGCAAATGAGGAACATAATTCTTGTGAAGGTATGCCAATCCTTGTGCAACCCCAATGGCAATCCTCAATCTAACACCCCACTGCAACTGAAAATCTGGTCTGCAAATTAAATCCCCTAAACTCCCTTTCTGTAAGAACTCATAAATAAGAAAGATTGACTCATCTGAATGGCAAAACCCCAGAACTTTCACAATGTTCTTATGTCTGATTTTGCCTAATGTCTTGACTTCAGCCTTCAAAGCTTTGGAAGATTGGCTCCCAAAGTTAACCAGTTTCTTCACAGCAACAAGTTCACCACTAGGTAGACTTATAGTATATACCCTGCCAAAAGGGCCACCACTTCCTAGAGCACTTTTCTCATTCATTCCCATAACCAAATCATGCTCAGTAACCCTAAGAGGGTAGAAGAACACTGACCGCCAAGTGCCTATTTGAGACTTCCTCTTGGAATACCGATGAAACACGAAAACAGCAGCAGCAACAATCACAATTCCAATAACAAATGCTATAGATATCAGGGCACATGCCAAGGTTGTAAGACCAGAAGAGTGATGTTTTGCCTGTTCATCAGAGCAAGAATTTGGCAATCCAGGGCCGCAAAGACCGGGATTTCCCTCCAAAAATGAAGCTGGGAGACCTGATATCAGAGATAATGGAACCCTCCCAGAGAGTTTGTTGAATGACACATTGAAAAGTGCTAGCTTCAAGTTTTGGAGCCCTTGTGGAATAGAACTACTAAGATGGTTCTTAGATAGATCAAGGTAAGTTAGCACCGGTAATTCAGCAAGGGAAGGTGGAATTTGCCCTGTAAGACTATTATCTGCTAAAGATAAGGAAACTAGTTTCCTACATTTCTTCAGCTCTGGAATCTGACCAGACAGGGTATTATGAGAAAGATTTATTATACTCATAACAGGTGAGTCACAAAAGTTTGGAGGAATTTCACCAGAGAAGCCATTAAGAGAAGCTGAAAACCTGTACAAGCTCTTTACCAAGCCAAGACCCTGAGGGATTTTACCAGAAAAGCTGTTATTATCAATCTGAACTTGCTCAAGCTGAGCAGCCATTGATATTGAATCAGGCAATTCACCAGAGAACCTATTGTTTTCAGCTCTTACAAGCATGAGTTTTGGTAAAGACCAAAACTTATCAGGGAAATCACCAGAGAACCCATTGTTTTGAACTTGAAAAATCTCAAGGTTCAAGCACTCAGAAATGGAGTTGGGTATTGAACCATTGAAAAAATTGGTATGGAGACTGAGGAATTTAAGGCCTAATCCATCACAAATACCAGTAGGAAATGATCCAAAGAGCTTATTCTCTGAAATGTCAAAAGACACCAAGTTCTTTAAAGAAGAGCCTAGTGTTTGAGGAAGCTTACCAGTGAGATTGTTCTGAGAAAGGTCCAAAGTGGTCAAATTTTGTAAACCCACAAAGGATTCAGGGATTTCACCAACAAAACCAGACCTTTGCAAAAACAGATGCTCAAGCTTCTCAAGCTTCCCAATATCAGTAGGAATCTCACTCACCAAGTAAGCATTTTGAGACAAATCAAGTACAACAAGCTCACTAAAATTGCCAAAAACAAAAGGAACACTACCTGAAAGCAAGTTGCTTCCCAAGTTGAGTACTTCAAGATGCACCAATGACCCAATAGTCTCAGGAATCTTCCCTTCAATATGGTTTTTGCTCAAGTCAAGAACTTTTAAGGCATCAAACTGAGAAATCTGATCTGGGATAGTACCCCAAATGAGATTGTTGCTGAGATTCAAAGTTTCCAAAGAACTACACTGAGAGAGGTGTAGTGGGATAGGCTCATTAAAAAGATTATCAGAAAGGCTGAGATGAGACAAATATGGCAGCTCACATATTGAAGCTGCAATCTGACCAGAAAGATTCAAGCTTTGAAGGTTAACGGAAGATACATAAAGAATAGGAGTGGGAATGCAAGTAATACCAGTCCAATTACAGTGATGAAGACCTGAAGTATTTGACCAACTGGAAAGAGAGCTCTTTGGGTCATCAATGAAAGACTTGAAATTAAGAAGGGCATCAGCTTCAGAAGTTGAAGCAGATGTGAACATGAAGAATGTGAAGGTGAGAGAAAGAAGAAAAGGGTATTTGCAGGCAGTAGCCATTGGAGGGGGACTGGAAAGAGCTTTGGTTTGGTTGTTTTCAGTGTTTTCCTATATAATCTGTCAAGTGAAGTGAGAGAGTAAAACTCAGAGAGATGGAGTAAGCTTATTAGATGTTGATAGGCTCGTGGATATCAATGCAAAGTTGAAAAGAACCCATCATAAATCATAAGTCATGGGAATTCTTGGTTACACTTTTCTTTTCTCTCTCTTTGTCTTTTTTTATGAATTCATGAACTGAAACAATGGGACTTTCTTTTGAAAACTCTTTCCAATTTTATGTAAAGTTTTTCTGAACAATTGTAATTGTGCTGTTCAATGTAGGTATACTATATACTACTAGTATAAATTTCCAAATAAACAAAAAAATATATACAAAAGTTGCATTGCACATTGTGCCAAAAGTGATTAAAAAGGTTCTTTTTGAGGATTTTTTTGGCACATGAGCTTTGAAGTACTGCCCAGAAGCCAGAACTATTGAATCATTTGTGGCAAAACTGGCAATGCTCAATGATTTCTTTCTTTCTTTTGCAAGTTATTATTACTATTACTAATTAGTAATGATATTACTTATTAGTTGTTTTCAGAATATATATCAGTACTATAAATTTGGAATTGTAATTTTGCTAAGATCAATGCTTATCATTTTTTTAAAAAAAAATTGTTTATGATAAAAGTAATTGTTAATTAAGTGTATGGAATTTTAACTTTTTAACCAAAGAAAAAGAAGGTTAACCTGAAAAGAAAAATCTAACTTGGATCCTTTTCATCAGTTACTTCTGCAAAGTCTGATGGACAAGCAAAATTAATTAATCAATCCAAAGAGTAAACAGTTTAACTGACAGATTCATCTGGGCATTTATTCCGTTTGGATCTTCTCAAACTCATGTGACTCTCTGTAAAAAAATAGGAAAAAAAAAAAGAAAAGGTAAACAAGAATTACTGCAGTAAAATCTTAGAAGTCAATTAGTACTACTAGCTAGTACTAAATGTTGATCATGTTTAGCACGAAAATTAATTACTCCCTCAGCCCCATAATATAAGTATATTTCAATCGTATCACAAAATTTAAGAAAAATAGTTACAACTCTAGTTTCCATAAACTTTTATCTTCTCTTTCCAATTTTATCTCTCTTCTCTCTCCTCCCACTTACTCCCTCATAGTTAATAGATAAATTAAATTTCAACTAAATTTCTACTATCACTAACAAGGGTAATTTAGATAACTTATGTAAAAGTTGCATTAAGATTTAAAAAGGGACTTATATTTTAAGACAAATAAAGTTTCTAAAAAGTAACTTATAATATTGGACAGAGGAGTACGGATTAAAGATTAACAGGAATATACTTATATTATATTATACAGATTAAAGAAGCCCAAGGAAAGTAAAGAAGTTTTTTAATTTGTCTGACTACAAACAAAAGGAAAACACCCTTTTACTGCATGGCCCCTTTGACAATGAGAAAAGAGAAAAAAGAGCCTTGAAATCCACAGTTAATAAAGATTTGACCCTTCACCAACCAACCTTACCATACATACCTGATATCCCTAACCTAATGGTAATGGAAATGGAAACCAGAAGTAAATGCACTCTCTTCTAGTATAGTACAAAGTACTCAGTACTACTTACTCACTCCCTTGGTCGTAAACTCTTCTGATTTCTCTATATATGTCATTTTATTATAAAATTAAGAATACAGCAAATAGTAATCATTTTTTAGATGTACCCTTCTTTAAAAGAGAGAATGAGATGAATATTTAAGTAAAGTGAAAAATATGAGCGAAAGATTAAGGTTAATTGTTCATTTGAAGACTTAACGTTTGCAAAAATGTTAAATCTATGGCCTATTGTTCAATACAGCAAATAGTAATCATTTTTTAGATGTACCCTTCTTTAAAAGAGAGAATGAGATGAATATTTAAGTAAAGTGAAAAATATGAGCGAAAGATTAAGGTTAATTGTTCATTTGAAGACTTAACGTTTGCAAAAATGTTAAATCTATGGCCTATTGTTCAAAAAAGCTCAAATCAGAGCCTAAAGTTGTCAATTCGATTCAATTAATGGCCTGCTCTCAAATTTATATATAGGGTTAACTAAGAGCTAATATCAGTACGTAATGTTGATGGAGAAGGCACTTAATTGAATCAATTTTGCAACATTTGGTCCTAATTGGCTTATGAGTTTTTTCTAAAGATGGCTTCTAAATTGAGTATTTTCGTAAACGTTGACGTTGAATCTTTATTTGAATATATATATGTAGCCAAAAATTCATTAATGGTGATTTTAAAATCTGAAACCATCCATTCTTTTGCAATATATGATTATGATCAATAATGTAACATGACTTTCACCTCTTAATTTAGTGGCAGTTATCAATATCGAATCGAATGCAATATAACTTTTTTTATAGATACGTCTCCTTGACCCTTTGTGAATTGATAAAAAAACATATCTAAATATCCTTAAAAAAAGGCTAAAATCCCAATTTGGTACCAAACCTTTTAGGAAAATACCAACTTAGTACCAAACCTCTAATTTCGGATTATTAGGTACCAAACCTTTGAAAAAAACGTTCAATTAAGTACTTTTTGACTTTGACAGCAGTGATTGAAAGACACGCACGTTAAGTCTCCGTTAAGTACACTTTTCCGTTAGCCACCTGTATTTTAGGTAAAAGTTATCGGTGAAATTTCATGTTAGGTCCCTATATAATTACTAATTATGCGAATAAGTCCCTATAGCCAAATTTTATAAATTTATATATTTTTGACAAATAATTTAGCCCACAAAATTTTGTTAAATAACTATTTAGTGGATAATTAATACATAGATTAATTTCAAATTATGGCAAAAAATCAATACATACTATTTTTGACCGAAAATCATGAAAATTAGGGTATATTTACATAGTAATTAAATTTGAAAAATTGCCATAATTAATAATTAAATATGTTATACTAATTATGGTAATTATATTATATAATAATTATTATTATTATTGCTATAAATTAAACATTAATACATACTTAATAAGATTAATTATTATTTATTATTATAAAAAACACAATCTTTCCAAAATTTTGTCTCCAACAAAAATCAAAAGTCCATCGTTTTCAAGAACACATCAAGATTAATCAAGAACAATGATAAACTTTCAAACCCAAAAAACTATCATAATCGTAGCCCATAACAGGGTCTACAAGCTATTCAACCCAAGAGTTTTTTTCCAGCAACTCATCTTTCTTCCA
This sequence comes from Corchorus capsularis, assembly GCA_001974805.1. Taxonomy (NCBI): domain Eukaryota; kingdom Viridiplantae; phylum Streptophyta; class Magnoliopsida; order Malvales; family Malvaceae; genus Corchorus; species Corchorus capsularis. The sequence goes on from AWWV01012997.1 coordinate 25,649, forward strand.
TTTGACCCATGCTTCAAAACTTAGATGCCATGAATATTGAAGAAGATGGAGATTCATGTCAAAACTACATGAATTCTGCTGCTGCTGCCAAATAATGACGTAGTCTTCTCGTTGAAAGTTTTCTGATTACAATTCTCTTCAAGATTTTCAGAGCCTTCATCTTCAAGCTTGAACATGAAAACGACTTGCCCATGGTTTAGTTCTTGATCAAATAACCAATTATAAACATCCCAGAATACTTGAATGAGACCCATCGAATTCAATCCTCTCATTCCCTCTAAATTTCCATTTAAGTCGCTTTATTTGCAATACCCTTTGGTTATCAACATTAAAACAAACAGAGGTTTGCATCCTCATTTACTTACAATTGATAGAAATTTTCCTGCTTTTGCCTCCAAATCTGGCTTTCGTGTTGAAAACTGTGCTCCCAAATACGTGTTCTTTCTCCAAACCAGAGATTGGCATAAGCTTCTTTGGTAAAATCGCCGACGAGAAGCGTCTCACCATCAACCACGAAGGCAAAATAGAACCCATAGTCTGGTATTGGTAGATGGTGTTTCAAACGGATTTTGACGGTTTCAAGTTTTGGGTTTTCTAGATCTATGGTAATCCGAGGTGTTTTCGGTAGTTTCAATACTAGATCTAGATTCAGGAGTCCGGCGATGGTGGTATACGGTGGAGGAGCCGACGGCTAGGACAGTAAGGAAGAAGAAGAATAAGAAATGGGGTTTATGGGTTTAGGACTTAGGTTTGGTCGTTTGGAAGGAAGATTGAAGAAGAAGAAGAAAAAGACCCATTTTTCTGTTTTTTTATGAGTTAATAATTTTTTATTTATAAATTAAAAAAGTTAATAGTTTTTAGCTAAATTCCACGTGGCAATTTAATGCCACATCACTATCTTTATTCATTTAAAATTCATCTAACGTGTTATTAATTGCGGTGTACTTCACTGTCTGACGGAATCTGAGAAAAGTATTTAATTGGACGTTTTTTCAAACGTTTAGTACCTAATAATCCGAAATTAAAGATTTGATACTAAGTTGGTATTTTCCTAAAACGTTTGGTACCAAATTGGGATTTTAGCCTTAAAAAAAATCTAACATGTTACAAAAAACATTCAACTAGAATAACCCGTCCGAAACAATATGGTTCTGTGGCAATGACATGCCTTGGTAGTGTATTTTCTAATCAGCCTTTTTTTTTTTCTTTCTTTCTTGCTTCGCCATTCATGAGAAATAAGGTGAGCAAAGTCAAATATGAGAATAAAATGGCATAGCTAAAAACAGGAAAGAAGTCAAGAACTTCATGTTATGTTGAGGATTTACATGTGAGGAAACATCCCACATCATAAAAGGATGGGTTGTTTGAGTGGCATATATACATGAAGGACCCAAGAAACCAGCAGTCTAGGCTTTTGGATTCGGATTGGTGTCCGACATGTATATAGGCTACTCGGTGGGCCTTGCTGAAGCAGACAGGCCCGGTTCCTCTTCCAACAAGTGGTATCAGAGCCTGGTTAGACTCGATCTGTGTGGCCCATGAGCACAGTGAACCTGGTGTGATGCCGGCCAGGGTTATGCAATTGTGGAGTGTTCGTAGCTTGTACCACTCCAGGGGTTAAGTCTTGGATAGCCGGTAATTGACTTAAGACTTGACGGGTTGGGCCGCACGGGGGAGAGATGAGGACTCACATGTAAATCGGGGGAGATTGTTGAGGATTTACATGTGAGGAAACATCCCAAATCATAAAAGGATGTGTTGTTTAAGTGGCATATATACATGAAGGACCCAAGAAACCATCAGTCTAGGCTTTTGGGTTCGGATTGGTGTCTGACATGTATATGGGCTACTCGGTGGGCCTTGCTGAAGTAGACAGGCCCGGTTCTTCTCCCAACAAGTGGTATCAGAGCCTGGTTAGACTCGACCGGTGTGGCCCGGTTCCTCTCCAACAAGTGGTATCAGAGCCTGGTTAGACTCGATCGGTGTGGCCCATGAGCACAGTGAACCTGGTGTGCTGCTGGCCAGGGCTGTGCGATTGTGGAGTGTTCGTAGCTTGTACCACTTCAGGGGTTAAGTCTTGGATAGCCGGTAATTGACTTAAGACTTGACGGGTTGGGCCGCACGGGGGAGAGATGAGGACTCACATGTAAATCAGGGGAGATTGTTGAGGATTTATATGTGAGGAAACATCCCACATCATAAAAGGATGTGTTGTTTGAGTGGCATAGATACATGAAGGATCCAAGAAACCATCAGTCTAGGCTTTTGGATTCGGATTGGTGTCCGACATGTATATGGGCTACTCGATGGACCTTGCTGAAGTAGACAGGCCCGATTCCTCTCAAAGGAAAAAAAAATAGTTACACTACTTACAAATACAAATACAAATAAAACTAGAATAGAAGATATCGTGAATAAGAACGTAAAACTTAGAATAGAGTGAGGACAAATAAAGATTTAGACAGAAGTCCTACGATTGGACTTCCATTCCTTGGCTACATGCATGTTTTTCGTTACTCAACGCCAAGGGCGGAACCAGAAAACAAATATTAGGGTAGCTAAAATAAAATATTAATAAATTTTTATCTTATCAGATTCAATAATATATAATGAAAAACCATAGATGTCTATGCAAGTTGTACTCTACGTTTTTTCCTCGAGTCAAATTCATCTATGATAACATCTGAACTAAAAGTACTAGCAATTTCCTTTTCGATATATATAACTAAGCTATCAACTAGAAACTCATCTTCCATTCTGTTACGAAGTCTTGTCTTCAAGATTTTCATTGCTGAAAAAGCACGTTCACTGCTAGCTGTTGAAATCGGAAGAGTGAAAATAAGTCGAAGTAATCTATCAATCAAATGATAAATTCTTGACTTTCTTGTCTCTGCCAATTTTCTGCACAACTCTGAAATAGTAGACAAATTCTGAAAGTCCTCATGTTTTGCTACATCAAGTTCATAATGTTGCAACTGAATTCTCAAATGAATTCGCTCTTGCACAGTAAAATCAGAATTTTCCGGAGTTGTGTTGATATTAGGATCCTCTGCCTCCACATCCTTTTTCTTGAAGAATGAATTAATAGTTTTTAACCTTTTCATTCTTCTTAATCCTCCATATAAGAAAATTTAAATAAAAATAAATGAGAATGTGACAAACGAATGATTAAAAACTTGAAAGCAATTTTAATGGAATAAAAATTGAAAGAAAAATTAAATGAATAAGAATAAATTGAATAATTTGGGCATACTCACATATATATCAATATAAAATTGTAAAAGAAGAACTTATATGTTGGTTCCCTTCTTGAATTTCAAATTGAAATTGAAAATGATAAAGAAACAAAAACTTCTTAGTTTGTTACAAGAAGACGACGAAATAATAATAATAAAAAAAAGACAAAGTGTTTAGAGAGAATGAGAATAACGCTAGGGCAAGTCTTTTTAGTGAGTTTTATAAAGTGACTAAGTGGTGAGGAAATAAATTGTGAACACCAATAATAAATAGACACATGGCTACTAATTAAACAACCCTATGTGATTTTAACCATTCCCTTTAGATTTTATCTTTAGATTTTAATCATCAATATACTTTATTCTTAACCAAAAAATTTTTGGAGTAGCCAACAATTTTTTCTTGGGGTAGCAATTTTTAATTTTTTAAGCCCCTTCTATATATTTTTTTTGGCTTTGGGGTAGCAATGGCTACCCCCTTATTATGTAGTTCCGCCCCTGCTCAACGCTGTCTTTTTTTTTTTTTCTTAAAATTCTAAATAAACATGATTGAAAATAGGAAAAATTAAGAACGAAAAAAAAAATCATAAACGATAGGATAGATATATAATGTGTTGTCGCCTTCTATGACGAACTTTGCATGCATATATATATAATATTATAGATTATTAATAGATATATATGTATAAAGCTTTGCGAATTCAATAAAATAAATACATACGATGATAATGAATTGCTGGGATTATTGAGAAGAATTTTAGTGTTGAAGGAAAGCGACAGCCGGTTCTGCAGCTGAAATATTCCTAATGTAAAGTGGGGTTCGCAATTCTCCAGATTTCACAGGGAATATTATACGATGTGTCATGCGAGTTTTGGACTAGCTAATTTGGAGATACTAATAAAAATCTTTCCTTAATCTAAATTGTATCTCTTCATCCCCATTCATAGTTTCTTTGTTATACATAGTATATATATTAAGATTAATTTTACGGGTAAGCCAATTATATAATATAGGTATATTTCACTTGATTTTAGATTATATTTTTAGATCATATATGGTATGCGACATCACTAGAAAATTACTTTTCTCAGTTTCTGGTAAATAAATGGTATAAGTAACCCTCAAGTCCTGTACTCATTCTACTCTCATAATTGAATCAATTTTGTCCCTATACTATTGAAAATTGAACAATCAACTTCTTACATTTGATTTCTTAGAATTTCTGAAATGACAATGGCGTGGATATAACGTAGGGAGTAATCAGTACATAAAATGACATGCTTGATACTATCGTGATGCTAATAAGTTAGCAAAGTGTAACAATGGTGTCTACATAGTAGTAACAATTTAGAGTGCTAATGCTACCAACAAAGAGTTGATTCAAGTGGTTTGATACTTGTTTTCCTAAAGTAAGCTCTCAAGTTCGACTTTTGTAAATGGAAAAAACCTTTATTAAGAGAGTTTTACCCCATAGTGGACCAACCAGTCTTGAACAAGATGAACTTGTAAATATACCAAACAAAATTTAGAGTGTTAGTGCTATATATAGAATGACATGACATGTTATTGCCACTTTACTTCCAAAGACTTGCAAACGTCTCTCTTAGGATTTTAATACGTGCTAACATATAAAGATTATCTAATTAACATGAAATAATTTTTTATAATTGTATTGTAAAAAATTAAACCAAAAAAATATGACGTATATATAAGAGGTTTTTATTTTGGGTAAAAGGCAGTAGATCAACTGTTTAGTGGGTTACTAACTTTTTAGACATTGGAATTTTGGGAATGAATGATTTGCTTTCTAAACATTAGAACATTTAACCTTTTTCACCCTCCTATAGTCCTCTTTGGCATATGGTATCATAATTATTGATGCTCAAACTCTCAAGATTTGATGAAATTGAAGAAAATTTCGTGGATCTGAATGGTAATGAGGATTTCCAATCAATTATATGAAGATTGAAGACAATTACAATCTCTTGATGGAAGGGATTTTGTCGGAAGCCTTGGCTATATAAACAAAAGCACCACCAACGTTGAAGGGATCTCCGAATCAACAACTTGCCCTAGGCAAACAACACAAAACTTTAAGTTTTACGCTTACTACACATTTTTCTTTTAACTTGCTCATGCAAGTTTTTATTTTGTTTTTTCTTAGACTCTTGTCTACTTGAGACTCTTGTCTTCATCATTTCTCTCAATCTCTGGATTGACTTTCTCTTGTGTAAATTTCTTATCTGCAATAATAACAATACGTTGTTCTCTTGTCCAAACTTGTTTAAAACCTGATTAAGCTCTACCAGAAGTTTGGGTTGCATGTATTAGACACTTCGGTGTGACTTACAACCAGATCTCACAAATCGTCTGATTCAATCTTATTTCAAGCTCTCTAAGCTCGCATTAATTCCTTTGTCAATTGTGCAAATTGACTGATACGCCCTTCTCCACGATCAGAGCGTGTGCCCAGGGAGATTTTGGCGCAACACAAAGACTTGCAAACCTCTCACTTAGGATTTTAATACATACTAACATATAAAGATTATGCACTAACATGTGTCAAGGGATATAAAAATCCTCTCCCCCCATTTTCTGTCCCCCATCCACCAAATAATGACACGTATACCTTTTTTTTTATTTTTAATGTTATTCCTTGTTTGCCTAGTTAAATTAAATTTTATATTTTCATTCTAAAACCCTATGGGGAATGTATTAAAATTTAGGACTAACCCTTATATTTGATTATTTATTTTTAATTTGGGGCTAAATCAGGTGATTAAGTGGGATTTTATTTTATTTTATTAATGTTATTTGATAAAACTTGAAATAAAGTTATAATACAAGGGACACGTGTCATGATTTAGTGGATGGGAGACAGAAAATGGGGGAGAGGATTTCTATCCCTAATTAACCTGAAATAATTTTCTATAATTGTATTGTAAAAAATTAAACCAAAAAAATATGCCGTATATAAGAGGTTTTTATTTTGGGTAAAAGGCAGTAGATCAACTGTTTAGTGGTGGTTACTAACTTTTTAGACGTTGGAATTTTGGGAATGAATGATTTGCTTTCTCAACATTAGAACATTTAACCTTTTTCACCCTCCTATAGTCCTCTTTGGCATATGGTATCATAATTATTGATGCTCAAACTCTCAAGATTTGATGAAATTGAAGAAAAATTTTGAAACTTAAGGCCATTAGGTGTTGAAATCAAGTGGATGTTGATAAAAGGTGCAAGTGGTCGGTGACTGACTTGAGGGTAGAGAGACAGAAAGACCAATCAGCAATGGCCAATGGGCAATGGGGCTGTTGCTGTTGTACCAAAACGGTAAAAATGTCAATGCAAAGAAATGATTTAATATTTCTATTTTGAAAGTTGACTTTTGAGAAAGTTTTGACCCTTTTAAGTAAAGTGTAATGAAAAGTTAAACAAGGACAAGACAATTGTTGCGGGAAATGAGGTCAGCCCTAAAAGCATCCCAAGAAACTTCGTTACCAGTCTACAGCCTTACAAAAACACAGCGAATCTAGTCGCCTGCCCTTGCCAGCCAGCATGCCGGGGATGGCACGGAGTCAAAACTCAGATTCAAAGAATCCCAATGTTACTACTATGGCTAAAAAAAATCCCATTGTACCTTTCTTTTTTTTGGCACAAAAGTTACCATTTTTTTTTAGTTCAAAGTTTTTTTAGTACTAACCCTCTCGTATTAAATATTAATAGCCACATTGATCAATGATCTTGACAAGGCCGACTCGAGTTGCATTGAATCTTGATTGTTTTTGCCATTTACAATACTTGAATCTGATATCTTTGATTAAGAAGTATTGAACTGCTTCAATTCAATCTGATAGATATTGATGTTTTTAGTTCAAAATTTATAGTTATAGCCAATAATATTTAATTACAACATTTTGGATTTTGGACATGATTAGAACTTAAAATCTTTCATTTTACAATTTTAAATCCCCTCGGTGTAACATCAATGATCAATCATGAAATCCTGAAGCATCAATTCATACAAATTAAATGGCTAATTGCTTAAATAAGGATCTAATGTTTGCCAAAATGCTCATATAAGGGTCTGATCTTTTAATTTGTCAAAATAAGAACCTAATGTTTGCCAAAATTCTCAAATAAGGATCCGATCTTTTAATTTGACCAAATAAGGGCTCAACATCGAAAATGCTCAAATAAGGGCCTGTTATCGAAAATTCTCACGCGTCATCCTAATTGATGTTAGGCCATTATTTGAGTATTTTCGATAACGTTAGACCCTTATTTGATCAAATTAAAAGATCGAACCCTTATTTGAGTATTTTCGATAATAATAGGGTCTTATTTGGCCAAATTAAAATATTGGGTCCTTATTTGAATATTTTAGTAAACATTAGGTCCTTATCAAGACAAGTTACTACTCTAAAATCAGAGCTTGTGATACGTGACAAAGTGACCAATTTTACTTGTATCGAGGGGTCTCTTTTTTTTTGAAAAAGAAAAGATCATATCATATGCTACATAATGGGAGACAAGCTTTTTTCAACCCATAAATCTCAGTGTAGATATCGAAATTTAGTTTAGGTTAAGTCTAAATTAATTAGTTTTGGTTTAAGATTAGTGATGTAGCCTGGTTAGGTTTGGGTTACAATTTATTGGGTTGGGTTTGAACTTTAGTAGTTATTTAATTTAGCTATTAAGTGGGTTAAATAAATAATTACTGCACATTTTAAATAAGTCTATGTTGGAACTTTCCTAGTAGTTTTCTACATGACTTGCTTTCAAAAATATTGGCCTATATAAAGGTTCTCTTTTCCCAACCCTAGAGACAGGAACAAGTTAGAGAGAAAACCCTAGAGACAGACACGTTAGAAAATTGGAGCCGCATAAGAGATCACATGAGCCTTGGAATTTGATATCACGGAATTCTCAAAGCAAATAGCAAAATTCTCATAGGCTCAGGCGGCACAAAAAATTTCCCTTTCGTCCAGTAACATAAGGAACCAAGGAATTTGTCCAATACGGATCTCTTCTTCTACTTGGTCTCCACCTGTCCTAATTTGGCTTTGAATTAGAATGGATTCCAACCTTGGTAAAAATGCTCCTTTGGCCCTCATTGTTTTAATTGTTGTTTAGTTTCTCCATTTTTAGTTTTATGATGTGCCCAACGTGGGTCTTCATGCTTTGATCTTTTGATTTGTTTTGTCTTTGCTATTTAATTTCTTCATTATTCTTTTATGTTAAAGTCCATGTTATTTAACCTTTCTTTTCATTATGCCATGTTGATTTATGACTATGAGGTTTAATCATTGCTGTTTAGTTTATTCTAGTGTCAGTCTTTATGATTCAATTACTATGATATTTTTGTTCTTCGAAATTCAAAAGTAATTTTTCTGTCTAAAATTGCTCATTCACAATCTTGTTTTCTTTAAATTGTCATCCCATGTCTTTAATCAAAACATCAAAAATTACTCCTGGCCCGTATGAGTATAAACTGTGAACGGCAAAATCATATGCATTAGATTAAGTTAAATAAATTCACCAAATTCTGCCAATCTTGTGGGTAATTTGGGATTTTGCATAATTAGGGTTCATGTAAAAATAATAATAAAATAATAAAAATTTGTAAAGAGAATATTTTCTAAATCTTGCCAAATTGTGGGAGATTTAGAAGATATTAAAAAAAGAAATAAAATAAATAAAATTAAATAAGATTGTTAATATATATGGAAAATTCAATTATAAAAATAATAACTAAATACTAGGTTTTGCCAATATGTGGGAAATCTTTAAATAAAAAGAATCAAATCAAAATGTTTTTAATATAGTAAAATAAATCTTTTTCTTCAAAAGTCTTGCCAAACTTGTGGGAGACTATATATAAAAAAGGATAATAATAAAAAATTAATTGATATATAAGTTAAAATGGATGTTTAATTAGTCTTGCCAACTTGTGGGAGACTGTATATAAAATTAATAATAACAAGAGGGATAGCCTGCGCTTGCGCTACAGGCATGTTTTTATGTGATATTTTTTTGTTTATTTGATGCATCTGTTTTATAAATAATTACAGAAAAGTAAGATATGAAACATTGAAAATCTATTCAGTCATTTTCTTGTTTTTTAAAGTGAAATAAAATATTTTAAAAAGTGCTTGCATTCATTTTAAACAGTTCAATACATGCTGATATTTTTCACACTATTATTGGAATTAGATGAGTATAGAATAAAAATGGGTTTTTTGCAAAGGATCATTTGTCCTTGACACTTAATATGTTCCATTAAAATACACTAATGTGTGTGAACATAGTTAATCATCTTAAAAATAGTCAACACAACTGAAATTTACTTTCACAATCCAACACAAACCATATAGAACATAAGGATTATTAAGTAATTAGCGAATGGAGAAAGACCAAACGGGATAAAAAAGTTGTCCCTGGTGAAAAGTTAAAAGGAGCTTTCAGCAAGCACCGTCTTCAAAAAACAATTAACATGGTCTATAAAAAACGCAATTAGTATGTTAATAATTTCAGAAAATGCAATTTACTCTAATAACCCAACACACTGAATTATCAAAGAATACATCATAGGGGTCATACCAAATGTAAAATGAATATTTGTGTGCAAACCGTAAACGGACCCAACAAAAATGGATTGGAAAAATGGACTAAAGAAGGAAAAATGCTTGAGCAACATATAAAATTACAGAACCCTCATAAAGCCCAATAGTCAATAGATTAGCATATATGAGATTTAAAAAGGTGGGAACACCATTAATCATGCATTTAAAATGGTGGAAATACCATTAATCATGCATTTAAATTGATGGGAACACCATTAATTGAAGTTAGATTCTAAAATTAAATAAAAAGACAATGTATTTTTAGAAAAAAGGGTTAAGATTTGAAGGATATTAAAGTAATTAGCCATTTGAGAAAAGACCAAAATGGGGCGATAAGGTGGCACCAGGTTAAAAGTTGAAAGGGTTTGTTAGTAATTTCCATAGGGGACAAAAATAATATATAGCATATATAATTAAAAATCAATTGAATTGTTAATGAAATATATCAAAATAAGGGTAATAGTTTAAAATTTCGACGACGGAGTCTCTTCGAGAAATTTAAAATTTCTTGAATACTCTCGAGGATAATTATCTAAAATTTTTGTCAAAATGTGAGGAAATCGAAGACAATTTAATTAAAAGGGTAAATCAAACAACAATAAATTTAAAGGATTAAAAGTAATAATTAAGGCTAAAGGGTTAATGTTTAATTAAAATGGTACTGTCTGTTTGACAGACGTTGTAGGGGTGCTAATACCTTCTCTACATGTAATCGAACTCCCGAACCCTAAATTTGGTGACAAAGATCATTGTTTAATCATTATTAATGAACTTAATTTAACATTAACTTAATTTAACATTAAGAGCACATTAAAATGGTTAATCAAATTTAGGTGGCCAATCACACCTAGATAAAAAAGATTAGTGCCGACTCCTTTCCAATAAGTATAGAGCTCAGATCCCACGATTTGCACGTTATGACACTACTCGGGAGGCCTCAGGTTTCGAACTTATAGAGATTTTCTACAAGAAATCACAAGTTATTAACCATTTAGATGTCCCCTTGCCCTTGGGACACTTGTATTGAGGGTCTAATTGACTGCAAATCAAACTTAAGAGACTTATTTGATCACTATACAAAATTACAAATGCAGGAGCTCTCTATTGATCATTATTATACTATATTTAAGCCAGCAAGAATGAAGTCTTGCTACGTCCTTTGCTGGTAACTGACCGGTCAACTCATGAAACCATATAATATACTAATATGCCTGGGAATGATGACATGTTTGGATTTGCTCGAAAAAATAAAGATTTATTTTAACATATAATAATAGTGTGTGTGTATATATATATATTATTATAATTATAATCTAATAACTCTATATTGTTTCCGTTGTTTGATTAAGAATTTAAGGGCTTGTTTGGTAATGGAGAACATTCTCCATTTTCTATCTACAAAAATATCAAAGAAAGTAGACAATGATACAACATGTGTCAATGAAAATAAGTATATTTTTGGAAAATGGAGATGACAATGGAGTGGAAAATGAAGAACATATTTATTTTATTTTGAGATTTTCACTCCATTGTCATCTCCATTCTCTAAAAATATGCTTGTTTGCATTGACTCATGTTGTGGCACTACCTAATTTCTTTGATATTTTTGGAGATGGAAAATGGAAAATGTTCTCCACTAACAAACAAGCCCTAAGAGTCTCAATTGAGAATGTCAAACAATTGAAAGATATGTTCAACCTTAATTTCTTACTTAATCAAACGACACTCAACGCCAAAGTTAACTAATTTATCAATTTTTTGCATAAACTACTAATTTATCAATGCATGCACATAATTTAATAATTTGTAGGCATATTCTCATACATCAAGAGTCAACTTTTTATAAGTAGTGGGGAAAGCATCCAAGAGTGAGTGAGAGCATCCGAGGGCCAAAAAAACCCTTTGTAATTTTTTTATTTTTTTTTGATACCGACCCTTTGTAATTTTATATGGGAAAGAAGAGAGAGTTATAGGTGTTAGTGCTTTTTTGCTTGGGGTTGCAATATTCCCTAGATAAAGAGTCTTTCAAGTCCCAACAAATGATTTGTAAATGAGGCCATCTTTTGTCTTTGACATGAACCAAAATCCAAACCAAAGACATTATTATATGTTGGTGGTGAGTGAGTGAAAGTTTGTGGGATTTTTTTTTTTTTTTTTTTTTTATCAAATTCTTACTTATTGCATTGAAGAAAGCTATGAAAGACAATAATATTGTGGTATTCATTTTCAATACCAACATTGCTTTCAGCAGACGGTGGAGGCAATGTGGGACATTACATACATTTGTTTTCCTTGATTTTATTTGCTCTCCATCATTGCCATTCTCAACCTTTTGTTGCTCTTTTATACTATATATACTATATATTATTTTTGTCCCCTATGGAAATTACTAACAAGTCCTTTAACTTTTAATCCGGTGTCACCTTATCGTCCCATTTTGATAATTTCTCACATCTAACATATTAATTTAAAGCCCCTCCTTAACCCATTATACTATATCTAATTAATAGCTAATTAATATCTAATTAATAGTTAATTAATAATGAATAAATTCAATATGATTAAAAGGGAATAATAGCTAATTAATACCTAATTATTCCCCTCCATCCTCATTTTTTTGATAACACAAGAAGATTAGAAAAAAAAAATGATTAAAAGGGAATTATGCTTCTCAATATTCAAGTCTACTGATGACATTAGCCTACATACCTATTATTCCCCCTTCATCCTCACTTTTTTTGATTAGACAAGAAGATTATAAAAAAAGATGATTAAAAAGAAAAATGAAACAATCATTTTTCCTACTCAACTTTCATTCATTTTAAGTGTTGAATGATATTTTATTTTAAGTAAATAATTAACAATCATTCCATTACATATACAATTTGATAAGAACCATCATTCTTATCTTTGGACTTTTATATAACCATCATATAGAAAAGACCAACAAAACCATATTTGATTCAAGGATTGAATGATATTTTATTTTAAGTAAATAATTAACAATCATTCCATTACATATACAATTTGATGACTAAACCTATTCAAATTTATAATTAACCTATCAAAGACTTAAAATCCAAGAGCTCATTGGATACTCAGAATCATAAGATCATTAGAGGTAGCCGTAGCATACCATACCATATTTGATAAGTACCATCATTCTTATCATTGGACTTTTATATAACCATCATTCTAATTGTTTTACTGATTTCCAAATGCCAAAAGAGCAAAAGCTAAAAACAGGACATGATTGTCGAATGAAGTAAGACTAGATAAGAAAAAAAACTATATTTATGTATTAAATATAGAAAAGACCAACAGAACCATATTTGATTTAAGGATGAATTGCATGAAAAACAAAACAAATAAAAAATAAAATAAAAAGACGCCCGACACGCCAACGGGGGCTACCCATCTCGTATATATGAATTTTATTTATTTCCTTCCCTCATGGTAGAATTATATATGCCCTACTAAATTAATTGCGGCAACTTGGATGGGAGAGTTGAGCCTTTCATCTAAAAATCTTCTTTAAAGTCAAAAAACAGGGGAAGGTTAAAAAGAAAAGCAATAGTTTTGTTTTACTTATTCTTTATTCAACCAATTAATCATTTCAGTTGGATGCTAAAAAAAATAATTATAATTGATTGTTCGAAGGTGTAAGCGGCTTCATCCTGATAAGGGTAAGAAATAGGTTTCATCATTTAAAAACGCATTTGTTAGAAGTGCTTTAATCTTTAAGTAATACTCTCAGGTTATCCAAAACCGAAAGGTATTATTCCTCGTATATACTAAACTCACTTTTTATTTCGAAGATCCTACAACTTCAACTAACCATTTTAAAATATTGTCAGGACAATCGATTTCAATTTAGAAGAAGAAATGTTTTTCTCAGATGTGCCAGATACATACATGATTGTGGTCAAAACAATTATAGATATGTACAATTATGTTCATTATTGTTGAATAATTGCTTTACAATAAAAATAAATAAAAGAAGAAAAAAGTTTGATAATTGAGGGGAAAAATAACCACCTGAAAGAGACCAAATACTGCATCCAAGACATGATATTCACAGAGCAGGTTGCCATGTCCACCTCATAAGCCACTGTTTATTCATTTTTATTTTTTACTTTCATCCAAATTTTTTACCCTAAAAGAAAAATTAGCTGCAAGACTCAACCAAATTTCAACAACTAAAGTTTACTTTTTTCTGCCAAATTGAGGGCAAGAAAAGTATAATCTTGAAGAAACATTGATGAGCAAAAGCATTTTGATGCTCAAAGCATGATAACTAGCACTCATTTCACAAATATTTGCCTATAAACAAAATCATTTGCCGCACAGTCTCAAACAGCTTCGATTTTATTACCTTTTTTTTGCAATGCAATCACAAGCCGAAAAAGAAATATAACTTTTGATCGATTAGGCCGCAGAAACTCAGAACTTTGTGTGTGTGTGTGGTTTTTTTTTTTTTTTTTTTTTTTTTCAGCAGAGAAGGTTTCATCCTATTAACAATTACTATTATTAAACATTCTTAGTGCTGATCAATAGTAGTATGAAAGAGCATCCAAGGAGACAGCTAACACAGAGATTATTTCTTATTGAATCTAAAACCTAAGAATCCGATCAAAATCATCAAAATCCCTTTTCTTTTCTTTTTTTCAATGGGGTGTGAAAGCCCAACCCTATTAATAGGACATGATCCAAAGCAAGAAGACATTACAAACAAAACAAAAGTGTGGATTTAATGGCTTATTAGTCAAGATACCTATATATATACTTTGTGTTTTTCTTTGAAATTCATGTCCATTCAAGATCCGCGTCCATGAGTTTGGACGGGTAGCTCGGCTCTTTAACAGGTTCTTAGCAGACATGGACATTGACTTGATATATGTATATCATATATGTCACACGCAATTCCATGGCTTGCTATGGATGCATATATACTCATGAACCCAAAATAAGTACCTCACTGAAATTTCCTTGCTTAGAACATCCAATTACTTGTTCCCCAAGCCTGCCAATAAGACAGGTAGGGGATCAAATTTCACAAAGAGTGATTATATGATATATCGGCGGTGTAAATTTTGGACTTCACAAGCGGTTTGTGGAGTTGACACATGTCCATTTTTTGAATTGATTAAGTTTTAAATATTTCAATCTAGCCCCTAAGGGACACATGTCACCCTTCAAGACCCGCTTGTGTAGTTTTCTAAACTCTACCGCCGGTGTATTGTATAATTTACCTTTCACAAATGGCTATGCTTAATTGCTAATAGCCAAGATTCAATGGTAATATCCGGCGAAACCAGTATACATTTTGGGTTGAAAATAGAAAATTTGGATGATATTTGGTATAGCATATCCATAATCCAAAAATGATTTGTAACAATGATATCTTACATTTGACATGGAAAAGGAAATTAAAATATTTTTGAAGTATCTCCAAATTAAGCAATATGATTCAGTGATTAATTAGAAATTTATATATATGGCAGGTTACAGATCTAAAATAGTGAATTGCTACCAGAACGACATGCATTACCAATCACAAAGAAGCATTACAAGGTGATCATGTTGATGTTCATCAAACCAGCACAAATACAAGACTTACAAACTGGGGCGAACGTAATGCCCAACCAATCGACAAGGAATATAGACTTCCTTACACTGCAATGATCTCCTCCCTACCATGGACTTCAACGTCACTTATATCAAAAGGGGACACCCTAAGGAGATAAGCAGCCAACTTCTACATAAACTTCACTATGATGACCTCAAGACACAGGGGTAGGGGGAGACACATTATATTTCATTACACAAATCTTCACTTTCATCCTGGATTTCTATATTTTATCGAGCTTCTCAGCCCTCACTACAGGGTTGGCTTTAGCAATAGCATCCCTTGCGGCAGTCCGGTAATCAAAAGGGCAGTCATGTTTGTCGGAGTACCGATGAGCTGCACAGAAGAGGTTCCCACACTTGCAACTGAATCCCGTCAAACCAACACGCTTACTGCATGTAGTACACCTATTTGGACCCTCTTTTGTCTTCATCCCACCGAAAGTCATTAAGGAAGGATCAATGTCTGTTGTTACTGTTGGGAAGATAAACTCAAGTTTTCCAGATGGTACACCCCAAGGAGAAGCCACGGCTGCTTCCTTACCATTCCCACTAGAGTCACCATTCACAATGCTTCCTATGGAAGATGCTGCAAGTTGCGCCTGTTCCTGCTTCAGGATCATTGCCTTGTGACACTTTGAGCACATATTCATGGTGGTTGCACTTCCAAAGAAACCACAGTTGTTTACACACAGGATGGGGCCTTCTGGAGCTTGACACCCAGTCTCATCATGAGACTCCATCTTCTGCAATTTGCCGCAAGAAAAGTGCCTTACTATCAAAAACTGAAAATTACAAACGAGCATGGAAAGAGGAAGGACAATAAGAGGTTCAACAGCTCTAAGGTGGATATTAATAAAATGTAGGGTAAAAACAGGCATGCCAATTTACTTACAATGGAAAAAATATAAATCCTAGGTGACGCAGACAACTAGCCAATTTACTTACAATGGAGCCCTCAAAGAGACAAATATTAACTCACCTGACAATAATTCTTAATACCGAGTCAGCTGACAATAATACCAATCACAGGCAAGAATGTTAAAAGAACAGATATGAGCAGGAAATGGAGAGAAATATTACAAGAAGCTAAAGGAGCAGTAGCAAGTGATAAATTTATGAGGCTACCAATAACAGTAACACATATACATGTTTAACATACAACATCATATCATCGGTTTAGCAGGATAACATGCTGGTATTGCTGGGAACACAGGCTTCCCAAGTACCAAAATAAATCCCCATGACCCCCATCCTCGCAACCATATCCATTAGTACTATGTTCGCTCCCATGCGAGCAATCCGAGGATTGGTTGCAGGTTGTCCCTCAGCCCCACTCAATCATAGAATCAAAAACACAATTGTCATCGTAAATATTAGTTCACTTAATGCAGAATTAAGCTAAAACATATAATATTTATCATTTTCAGATTGCACCAGTCTTCCAAATAAGCATATAATCCACTGATCTTAATTGAAACTAAAATTCTTGACAAACCAGCATAAAAAAGCATATAATTTTCTTGTTTCACTTCAAATATCAAACAAAAAAATGTTTCCGAAACATATAATAGAACCCCTAAACAACAACTGACTTCCAATTTCCCCAGCACAAATCAATTACAATCAGACAAAAACCCTAAATTATCACAAAAATAGAGCCTACTCGAGGAATTTAACTTCAAAAAGGAAGAAAAAAAGAAAGCAATTGGGAGAAAACCCTTAATCAAGAAAACCCCTTACCTATGGCCGATCTTATTTGTGTCTCATACAAATCAAATAGACCCACAAAGTTCAATTTCAAACAATAAAATGAACTAAGAAAACCAATCCCTTTCTTCATATCTAATTCCAACCAAACAAAGAAAATAAAAGAAAATTAAGAAAGAGAAAAGCAAATTAATATAATTGAAAGACACAAAAAGCGCAGAAAAATGAAAAACCCCTACCTTAATCGAAGAGATTTATGAATGATAATCGGAGAAATGGAAACGAAGAAGAGAGAGAGAGAATTTGAGTCGTGCGATTTTATTTATTTATTTTTTCGAAACTAAAATTTGTTTCCTCTAACCTTTTTCTTCTTATTTAAGAGATTACTACTTTTTCGCTGCCAACGAACGCTTTCCACCGAGTCGGTGATGCTTGACTCACTGCCCTTGGGAAAGCTGATATTTACTGTCCTACCCTTGATTGAAAGTTACGTGGCTGCTGTCTATTGGTTTAGGAATCAAGAGGACCCTACTGAGAGTTTTGAGATAACTCAGCCCTCTTGGGCCTAATTGAGCCCAAATAGCTTCATTTTGTTGGGCTGATTTTAACACTCACTTGGGCTGCAAAGGAGCCTTGAACGAGAATATATAATATAATGAAATAATAACGTGATCAAAATTTTCCGTGGATCGGTCCGCAGCAGATCCTTAATCGGCGGGAAAATTAGCAAAGCAAAGAACGAAATGGCGGGAAGGAATCAATGTCCAAAGTAACAATAAATCAATCTCTCAAACTTTCCTTCTGCCTCACTAAAGAGGAAAAGAAATTCTAGAACTTATATTGAACTAGAAGGGAGGGGAAAGCAAAAAAAATTCTAATTTGGGCTAAAATGGGAAAGAGAAAGAAATCTAGGGTTTCGCGCGATGAAGATGAGGAAGAAGAAGTGGTGCAAGAAGAGGATAATAACTCCTCTTCAACTGAAAAGAGCTTATATGAGGTATTTCTACTTTTGTTTTGTTTTGATATTTCAACTTTTTTTTTCGTTGTTTTGATTAGGAAATTAAGTGTTTTTTTTTGGGTCAGAAACGGAAAATAAGGTTGATGACTTGTTCTTTTACCTGTGATGGAATTAGTTTTTTCTTTTCTAGAAAAGTATTCATAATTGATGTTGGGTTGGTTGGGTTTTGATTGGAAGTTAGATTCATGGTTTAAAAATTTTAATTTTTTCTTCAATTTGTCTTACAAAGAAAACATATGAAATGAAATGGTAAGAAAAAGATAAGGGATTTGAAATGAAATTTAAAGTGTGATACTTGCTCCAAATATTTTCACTCTTTCATTCCAACATGGTTATTAGGTTCTTTCGTGGCGTTATTTATTGACATTTTCATTGGAAATTTCTGCAGCACATGTCCATTAACAATTGGTTGCTGATTGCTTGTAGATTCTCGGTGTGGAAAAGACGGCATCTCAGCAAGAGATTAAGAAAGCTTATTATAAGTTGGCCTTGAGACTGCATCCTGATAAGAATCCCGGGGATGAGGTAAAACTTAATATCTGAAGTTAATTTGTATGCCGACATTGGGCTTCAGATGTTTTCTGTCTGTAGGAATATTTGTTGAAGAAGATGAGGCCCTTTAATCTATTTTTAACACATCGTTTGGCTCCTACAGGAAGCTAAAGAAAAATTTCAGCAATTGCAAAAGGTGATATCCATTCTTGGTGATGAGGAGAAACGGGCAGTCTATGACCAAACTGGTTGCGTTGATGATGCTGTGAGTAAATAGGGTTCAGGGCTGCTCAAAGCCCCTAGGTCAACATTTTATATGAAAAATGCACCTCTTAGACTTTATATGCTGTTATGCAAGCAATTCAGTTTAGTCTGTTATCAAGTTTATTTCCTTACTGACTGATAATTATTAACTTGTTTCTGATTACTTCTTTGATCAGGACCTTGCTGGGGATGTTGTTCAGAATTTGAAGGATTATTTCAGGGCCATGTACAAAAAGGTTGAGACATCTGTTGGCTCCTTTTACTTCATGTCTATAGACACTTTAGCTTCTGTTCCCTTTAGTTCTTACTTCTCAATAAATGATTTGAATCAATTTCAGGTCACTGAGGCTGATATTGAAGAGTTTGAAGCAAACTACAGGGGATCTGATTCAGAGAAGAAAGACTTAATTGACCTTTATAAGAAATGCAAGGGCAATATGAATAAGTAAGAGAGGCAATGTGGTTTTCTTTCCTTCCTTTTGGGCCTGCCAGATTAATTGTGTTTTCCCCTCTTGGCAGGCTCTTCTGTTCGATGCTTTGTTCAGATCCTATGCTTGATTCACACCGTTTCAAGGATATGCTTGATGAGGCAATAGCTGCTGGTGAGGCTTTCTTCCAGATTTTGGTTAGATTAGCTAGCTTTGAAGTTTTCTGTTCTAAAAGTACAATGAAGGTCTTGCATCTGGTTCTTAACCTGTTTTTCAATTTAAAAATGGATCCTTTCATGTGAGACCTTTATTGTTGATCCTCTGTTGTTATGGCAGGGCTTCTATTTTGCAGTTAAGAATGGATGAACTAGATTTGATTATTGCACTGTAGTGTCCTAAATACCAAAAGTAGGATTGTGGATGATTCTGAGGCCTACAAATTCTTACATCAACTCGATTTCACTTCATAGCTATTTTGCAGTTTAAGAATGGATGAATTAGATTGTTTATTCAACTCTGTCTCTAATCTCCTAAATTGCCGAAATGAGAAGTGGATTATTTTGAGGCCTTTTAAATTGTTATAGGTGATTTTGATGTATGATCTTCTTTGACATAAACTCTTACTCAAATTTCTTTTCTTTTCATATAGGAGAAGTGAAAGAAACCAAAGCCTACCAAAAATGGGCAAAGAAAGTATCTCAAATGAAGCCACCTACTAGTCCCTTGAGGAGGAGGGGGAAGTGAGTCTTACCTGGGTCTCTTCTGTGCATTCTTAAGATATTTTTAACTTAGCCAATGATGTATAATCTTTGCCTTCTTTTGGGTATTTTAACAGGTCAAAAAGACAGCCAGAAGCAGATTTATATGCACTTATATCTCAGCGGCAAAGTGAGAGGAAAGGCCGGCTTGATTCCATGTTTTCATCTCTCGTTTCCAAGTATGGTGGTAGTGCAGAGTCTGAGCCCACTGAAGAGGAATTTGAAGCTGCGCAAAGGAGAGTTGAAAGCCGTAAGGCCTCCAACAAATCAAAGCGGAAGTGACATAATGCCTTGCTAAGATCGTTTCTGTAAATTCTGTTTAGTGCACAAGTGCAACTTGTCTTAATCCATCTGAATACCCATTGTCTTATCTGTTTCAAAGACATATACATTGTAAGTTGCCTTTATTCTAGGTACTTAAAAATGACAGTGTAATTTGCAATTTGTCTTCTAGTTATCTACTTTCCAATGAAAGGTTTTGGATGCAGTTATGTTATTATGCCTTCATTGACTATAAAACACAAGCCAGTTGTTAAGTAACCTATCTGGTATTTAGTTGGTGAGCTTTGATATAAAGCCTTATCTATTCCCCCACCACCATCATAATGTGCTATAACAGCAATGACTGGTTGGGTGGTGATGATTAATAAGTAGTTAGTTGGTATTTGATGCTGAATTTGAAGATGGCTGTTTTCTGTTTTTTAGGAAATGCCTTATTAGCAAGGAGGAAGCAGCTTGAACTCATCAAAAGAGGCAATTATATCTAATCATTTTGAAACTTTTCTGAATTCTGACTTCGTGTTAACCGAATAAAATGTTGAGTGCTCATGATTTAAAGTTGTTTATAGATTGACTTCATGGCTGGTAGCAGGAAGATTCTTCAAATGGCAAACATGGGCACCATGAAGTGAAAATGTTTGATTTAATTACCAATCAAATGTTGAGTTATCTGCCTTTTTGTCCCCAGTTCAAAACGTGTTAAATGGGTTTTAAAATTGCTCTAATAAGTTCTTTATCCCAAGGGGCAAGGAAGGAGTCTAGCAAGACCAAGTTTGAACTTGTATAAGTATGATTAGCGTAGGCGGCGGGGAAAGTCCCTAGCTTAAAGTGGAAAAAATGATTTCATTGAAACTAGTAGAGCAATGGGCCATTTTTAATCTCCTCTCCCAAACTTTTCTTGCTTTAATAATGGAGTGAATTAAGCTAACCCCTCTGGACTTTGGAGTCTTTTCATGCAGCTGAATTTTAGGGTCCTAATTTCTCGCTTTTGGTGTTAATTTGGGATCTGAAAACAGTACTATACAATTTTTTGATCTCAACTTTTTGAATTTGTAATTGATTACCATAATAATTGTTACCCTACTTAATACAGGGTGAAGACCCTGATGGTGATCTTCATTAGTCCCAATTTTTTTTTTTTTTATATTTACAAGCTAACCTTATTCAAGTCGGGTTGGCTCACTATGGGGTAAAACTCTTTCAACAATAGTTTTCTTCATTCACAAGACTCGAATTCGAGACATTGCTTAAGGAGAACAAGTATCAAACCACTTGTTGGTGAGAAGACTCGAATTCAACACTTTCATTCGGTAACTCATATTATCATCAAAATCCTATCAAAATGTACAGTGTTTTGGAAATAAAGGCATTTGATATATGGGGATGACTAAGGAAAATGAATTTGGGATAAGTGAACATATGGGTTGTTGGAATAATTTATATACGTGAAGGATCCAAGAAATCATCAGTCTAGACTTTTAATTTCGGGTTGATGTCCAACATGTATATGAGCTACTCGGTCGACCTTGCTGATATAGACAGGACCCGGATTCCTCTCCCAACATGTACATATATTTGGTAAGTAAAATTTTTCCCTTCAAAAAAGGTTGATAGAGAAAAAGAACAAGAATTGGGTCTAGATTATAGAAAAACAAAAAATGGGCATAATGAATTATAGCCTAACCTTGTATATAGTGACATGATACCTCAATCTCAGTGTTGTTTTGACACAAAAGCTAAGTTAAGATTATTAGCTAACATCTGTTTGTCTGGATTTGTACTGTCTTGCCTTAACCAACAAAATAACTGCTGTATAAGCTCCAAAGTCCAAACCAATAGGAAGCTTCACTAAATTTATCATATCGATGATTCCATTTCCAAACCCCAAAGTTTTTTTTAGGTTTCTTTGCACGGTGTTAGTATTTTCTTTTCTTGCACAATTACCCCCAAAGTTTTATATTATCATCAAAAGACTCAAAAAGGAAAAATGATTATACCCAATTAATGATTCATTCATATATTTTGATTAATTAATATGTTAAAGGTGCACATTATGATGAGAGAAAAGTTTAATATACCAATCCATCATCAATGTAGCTAAAGGCTAAAGCCAACCAAACAAACCTAAAATCCAGTGGTGCCCATCACACACAACCAAAAAAAAAAAAAAACCCTTTGATTGAAACATTCTGGAACATTCAAAATCTGTAATGGCAAGATTTTATTTTATTTTATGTATATTTTCTTATAGATGGTGACATCACAACTAGATGTTAGAAAAACATTCCCTGGTTTAATTTCTGTGTGTGTATAATGTGAGTGAATCTGCAAATGCAAGCAATGCCTTTGCCTTTTACTTTGGTCTTCCTTCTTCCCAGTTGCCCTGTCCACTTTTAAAGTCTAACTTGTTCTCTTTCAGACTTTCACACTCTCTCTCTATATCTCTATCCTCTTTCCTTGTCTTTTCCTTTTGGTGGATTTATAATCAATTTACAATAATAAAATTAATTAACTTTCTTTTTTTTGAGATAAAAATTAATTAACTTTCTAATTCCTGTGTCTACTTGACTCTGTCCCTCCACCTCTTTTCTTCCTTCCCCACTTAATTAAATTGGTAAGCAAGTCATCAACCTTTTAATTTTTTTATTAATTATCTTATTTAGTGTTGGGTGTTGCTTTTACTTGAGTTTGTCCATCCACTTCTATCCTTTTCTCCTTCTTTCTCTTTCATCCTCTCTCTCTCTCTCTTTCACTTCCATTCCACTGTGATATCATCATTGTCAAATTTAGCTTTAGTTTGTGTGTTTCTCTTTTACCTATAATAATATAAGATCATAGCATTTTCTTTTAGAGCTTGGAATACTCTCAAAGGTTTGATCTTTTTCAGCAATTTTAATCTTTTATATTTAACTTCTCTCTCTATATGTTTCTGGGTTTTTAGCCTTCTCTGTAAATCTTTTCTCTGTTTCTTCGTTTTTTTCCTTTTTTTTGTGTTCCANCATTTTTTTTTTTTCAACTTGTCAGTTTCTCGCTTATTAACTTGCTATAGCTGAGATTTCTTAAATGGGTTCTTCCTTTTGTTGATGAATAAAAGATTGGGTATTCTTATTTTGGTCTTTTGAAGGTCTCCATGGAGAGTGATAATGGTGATGGTAAGTCCAAGACGGAAGACTATGAAGTTATAGAACAGATTGGAAGAGGAGCTTTTGGGGCTGCGTTTCTTGTTCTCCATAAGCTTGAGAATAAGAAGTAAGAAAAATCTTCTTTATCTCATTTCTTCTTTGTCAATTTTTTTTTTCCAATTACTTTGATCTTAGAGAGTTGTATGAAATGATATAAATTATAAAATTTCATTTGCTCCCCAGAAAATGATAGTTCCCAGAGATATACTTCCATAGGATTGTTAATGTTTAGATTGTTCTTGATTTTCTTAGCTTATTAATGGATTTTTGGAGTGAAGAAATGAAGATTTATGTGATTGGTTAAGCATACAAAGACTATATTCTGAATATGTGGCCTCAATTTCATTATTATTATTTTAGCTGTCGGCACGGTTCTTCGTCTTTTAGCAATTATTGACTTTAGCCATCAGTTAGAAATGACATGTTTTATTTTTCTTCTTCTGTTAGGTATGTGTTGAAGAAGATTCGCCTGGCTAAGCAAACAGAGAAGTTTAAGCGTACAGCACACCAAGAGGTTACTTTCTTAAATATAAATTTTCTTAAGTTAATTAAGATTAAGATTAGTTTATACTAATAGATTAATTAAGATTTGAGTTATGGTGAAAGTTGCAAAAGTCATTCCATAGTGAATTGGGATCTAAAAATTTTCATGTTATTTGGCCTTTCCCGTCTGATCTGTCCTTCTCTTAGTCGTAAAATTAGGTAGAGCTGTTGAATTTCATTTTCGGTTCTTTGTGTTGTCACATTTCTTGTAGTTGAACGAAACCCTGACCTTAAAAAGCTTCATTTAAGCTGTTTGGTCATCGAACTCTTTATTCATGAAATGACCCCCGGGTTGAACCATTTTATCGCCATAATGGCATGCACTCATTTATTGTTCCTCACCTATATTCTTATATCAAGGCAGAGTTATGTATATGTACAAAAACAATATATTTTTGCTGTTAAATGTAACCATTGTGGTCTTTGTAAGTACAAACTATGCATGCATATTAACATACATCCACACGTAACACAGCTGGAAACCAAATACAAGCCATGGAATCATAAAACTGGGATGCTGGAAACAGTCTGACAGTGTGGTTATGCTGCTATGACCATGCACTTGTTTCCAGTTATCCCCCCATACCTTATTTGTCCATCAAGGAAAATAAGTGATAGTGTGTGTGCTTTCGATTACTTTATTTAGTTCCAATGTTAATCTCAAAGATCAAGTAATCTCATATTTTGCAAAATACCTTCTCTTACACTACATAGAAGGCACCTCAATGAAAATTGATGGTAAGATTCCAAAGATGTTTAGATAGCTCATTGTTCGAGTAAATTTTCCATATGACAAACCGAAAACATCTTTCTTTCATCTCTGGATAGTTTCTGCTTGAGAATGTGTCTCTCAGTTTGTG
The DNA here is from genome assembly GCA_001974805.1 of Corchorus capsularis. NCBI lineage: Eukaryota > Viridiplantae > Streptophyta > Magnoliopsida > Malvales > Malvaceae > Corchorus > Corchorus capsularis. The sequence goes on from AWWV01012997.1 coordinate 50,674, forward strand.
CTTTCTTGCATTGCAGATGGAATTGATTGCAAAATTGAACAATCCATATATTGTCGAATACAAAGATGCTTGGGTTGACAAGGTGAAAGGGTTAAATAACTATTTTAGATTCACATTGGTTATTACAGAGTTGCTGCACACTATTCTAATATTATATAGACCATCACTGATTCTTCAGTTTGCTAATTTGTCTTCATGCTTCTGTAGGGAAACTGCATATGCATTGTAACTGGCTATTGTGAAGGAGGGGACATGTAAGTTACCACTATAAAAGAATTATCAGATTTTTGGATTAGATTTTGTTGGGGTATTTAAATACTTAAATCATCTTAAACACAATCTAGGGAATTTTTATGCTCATAGATTGCATTTGTATAAATTTTGGTTTATCTGTGTGTGTGGAAAACTTCCTCAATTGTTAAGAAGTGACATAATTTCTCGTTACTGAAGTAATTGGTTCCTATGGTAAGCTATAGATGTAAGTTGCATGGTTTAAGTTTTCCAATTTGGGTTCGTAAGTGATTGAAAGCTGCACATGTTCAATCTTCAAATTTTTGATATTTCAACAGAAACAGTCAACAATGAAAAGAATAAATTTTCCAACACTAAAATTAACAAGTAGGATTTTGTCAGCTATAGTATGTTCTATTGGTTGTTAGCTACAATGGGATTTACAACGTAATATGTTGGAATCCCATCAATAAAAAATTATAGCAGGTTCACTTGATGCTGTAAATGACTAATTGGGGCACCAATAATTATTGTCTGAATCAGGGCTGATCTTATTAAGAAGGCCAGAGGGATGCACTTTCCAGAGGAGGTAATAAAAATGTACAATACAATATTAATGCAGTTGAACTACATATCTGCATCTGCTAGAGATAGTATTCACTGTCCTATTTATTCATTTTGGCTCCCCAGAAAATTTGCAAATGGATGACTCAATTGTTGTTGGCTGTGGACTACCTGCACACTAAACGTGTTCTTCACAGGGATCTAAAGGTACTGCTTCTATCTCTTCAACCCTTATAGTGAAGAAAAACTCATGAAGTGTGACGCCATGACCTAACTTAGATTTAATTTCAGTGTTCCAACATATTCCTTACGAAGGACAATGACATCCGGCTTGGTATGAAGGCAGAAGGATTACTGTAAAAAGGACTAATGTTCTTTGTCAGGTTTGGACTCCATTTTTGATGTCTTCTAAGCTTTGTATGTCTTGTATGGACTGTGCAGGTGACTTTGGACTTGCAAAATTACTCAACACTGAAGACCTTGCTTCCTCGGTATGAACTTGTTCTGATCTATCCCCTTTTTACAAAATTTTCTTAAATATTTTCCTTGAAACACCTTTGACCCTGAAAGTTAGGTGTTCTTAGAACTCACATTCAATAAGCTTTTATTTGCTAGCATTTCTGTGCTATTCCTGATTAAAATAAAAGTTATTATTGTTATCAAATGTCTTATGGCTTTTGGTTATAGAAATTGTGAAAACTAGTTTTAGCTTCACCCTATTACTTTTCATGATCTGCTTATTTTTAATATACAGGTTGTTGGCACTCCCAACTATATGTGTCCTGAGCTCCTGGCAGATATTCCTTATGGCTATAAATCTGATATATGGTCACTTGGTAAGAAGTTGAAAACATGAGTCTGAGATGCCAAAATCACTTCCACTTTTAACTGAAGAGTAACATAAATTTGTTATTTCAGGTTGCTGCATGTTTGAGATTGCTGCACATCAACCTGCATTTAGAGCTCCTGTGAGTTTTTTAACAGAAGTGACATGTACACTGGCTCATTTTTTATAACTACCAGCAAGTTGTCTTTCATTTGCTTTGCTATAGATCTTAATCAATTGGCTACTCAACAGGATATGGCTGGACTGATTAACAAAATCAACAGATCCTCCATTTCTCCTCTCCCAATTCTGTATTCCTCCACACTGTAAGCATCTTCTTGCAACTGATTAGAAATACAAGCTATTTCTTGATTACAGATCTAATCCATATAGTCAATATTGGACAAATTTGTTTAACATCAGGAATTGACGTGATTTCATTTTCCCCAAAAGAAAAATCTTTTTTTTTGGCCACCCCGAAAGAAAAAATCTAATGTGCCTAAAAATTGAAATGACTACATGTTTCAGGAAACAAATAATCAAGAGTATGCTAAGGAAGAGCCCAGAGCATAGACCAACTGTAAGTTTAAGTGGCTATATTTTGATTTCTCATTTAAAACACTAATAATCCATACTGATCCCAGGACCTTCTCATTTTTCAGGCTGCTGAACTCCTAAGGCACCCCCATTTGCAGCCTTATGTCCTTCGCTGCAGAAATGCATCTACTGTTTATCTACCAATTAAGCCCACAAACAGCCCAAAGGGGAAGACACCTAGAAAGTCATCATCCAGCAAACCTGGCAGTGTTTCGGACAGGGTGGTTAAAGATGCTGGGGTGTCAAATGGGCAAGAAAATGTACATGCAATTCGGAGAATGTCTGATTTGAACCTGAGCAGTTCACCTAGTCGCGTGAAGCCTGCATCCACGGCTAGTACAGAAGACAGCCTTGTCACTAAGAGGGTCGATCCTACTAGCTGCACTATTGAAGTTTCTAACTCCATCAGTGATTCCAAAGACATGTCCACGGATTCTGAAGTGAGTGTTAGCAATGGAGAAAAACAGGCTCGCTTTAATAGTACACCTGAAAAGGATGCTGAGGTAGAGTCAACCTTAGAGACGGCAGCATTCAATCCTCAGCATGAACAAGGACCCACTTTGGAGAAGACTCGAAACTTGCCTGAAGCTGATGTAAAGTCTGTTAGCAGAAAAGATGAGGATATTTTTTGTGACGTCGAGGTTGTTGAAGCAGCACTAGAGGTTCTTGACATGCCGGTTATTGATGGATCAGGGGATTACAGTAAACTTACAGCCTCGAGTATAAGTTGTGATGATAAAAATGCGTTCCATGATGATGGAAGTTCATCATCAACTGTTTATGAAACTGATGTAGAACGAAGATGCTCTTCGAATAAAACAAGTAGTCCTCATGCAAAAACAGAAGGTGACACAAGCTACTTGTCATCAGAAAGTAATGGCATACTTCAATGTAAAAATGAAGCCGGAACACCATCAGACAACAATAATAGCTCCTCTCTAACCGAGAAAGATGGTGGCAAGCAAATTCAGCTGACAGCAAGTGATGTATCATTACTAAGTAGACTTACAGCATTGAGTGGTGATGAAATTAGGAGTGCATGGGAGAATCCAAGTCAGGAAAGAGCTGATGCTCTGGAGTCGCTGCTTGAGCTATGTGCCCGGCTTCTTAAGCAAGACAAACTCGATGAGCTTGCTGGTGTGCTACGGCCATTTGGGGAAGAAGTTGTCTCATCAAGAGAAACAGCGATCTGGTTAACAAAGAGCCTCATGTCTGCCCAAAAGTTTGCCGAAGGAACCTGATTTTGATGGTCTGCTCGGTATTAATTTATTCATTATTGTGAGATAAAATGGGTATTGTTTTTCTTTCTTTCTTTTCCAATGTGTTGACATAAAATGTTTATATGAGTGGTTTGCTTGAAGAGAAACAAATATCTATTGCATATTGTTGACTGACGGGTGGTGGTTTTGATGGAAACAATAAAGACATTCTTAGCACTTAACGATTTTCAGTGATCCAAATTTAACTTTACCAGTTAATTTAGAAGGCAAAGCAGCTAAAACTTTAAGGGATGGGCAGGCTTTGATTATCTTCAAATTTAATTTACAATGGATGTGCCAGGATTACAAAACCAGAAACAATGAAATTTTGATGTATTTTCATTCAAAACCAGCCCTTAAAGATCCAATCTCCATCCAATATGCAGTAGGGCAATATCCAAAAACTAGAACAATAACATAAATGGGAGCATAATATATGGATTACATGTCAATTGTCATTATGAATCTACATAAAATTTAGTTTATTCATTCTTTATTGCTTGTGTTGCTAAATTTTATATTTCTTTTTTCATTATAATATAAAATACTACTCCACATGATTATGATTAAAAACTACCTGTCAAATCCCAGACAAGCCTTTATGCAACATAATATATGGATTGTACAAACTATCAATTATGATTACGATTAAAAACTATCAATTGTCATTTTGAATCTTCATAAAATTAATTCATTCTTTATTGCTATGTTTCTTATTTCTCAATCTATGAAACTTTTGAGTACCAGCATCATAGAAAGGAATTTTTTTGTGATGTGATATTGAGAAAGGAATTTGAACCCAGTTCTTATTTTATTATTATTAGATTAGATTTAGAAGAAGTAGTAATAATTTGCTGAAATTTCATAAATAAATATAAATAGACAAAGGAAAATACTTTTTGCCATGCCTGTAAGCAGCATTACTCATGGACAAAATATATATTCGGCCAAAAAAAGAGGACAAAATATATATAGAATAGAGAAATTTTTATTGCAAATTTAGATGAACAAGGATTCAAATTGTCATTACATAAATAAGAAGAAGATAAGAATCTCCAAACAAATTGAACCCAAGTACTGGAAATTGAGCCCTACTTATTGGTATACATTATTATATCATAATAATCCTCCATTTGTTTTTTTTTTTCCTTCTCCAAATACTTATATGTAAAATCATTCATAGATAATAATATAATATATATGAGCTTACTGCAGGTAGTAAGCCAAGAAAGATACGAGGGAGGCTCCAACGACGGACCCAATGACAGGCAAGGCTGAGGCTGCGTCGCTGGCGGGGCCTGGGGCGGCGGCAGGGGCGTCACCGGCGGCCAAGGCTGCACTCATGGAGGCAGCAGCGACAATGACGGCGCAGGAGATCTTCTTCATGTCCATGCTGAAACTTTTTTTTGAGAATAATCTAACAAAGAGAAAGAGACCTGCCCTTGATATGGCGATGAAAATTCAAAATTGTTTTTTTTTTGGGTGGTTTTTGTAGGTGTTTTTATTCTTCTTTTTGGTTTTTTTGGGCTTTTTGCAGGTCTGAAGAGGAACGGTGGGTATTGAGAGGATTTTATAGGTGAAATTCAAGGCTATTTTTAGAAAACGGTTTTTGGTCAGCTTGAAAATTGGTTTTACATGTTTGGTTTTGCATGGTTTGTGGACTGAAATTGCTACGAAAAATCTGCAATTTTAATTTGCAATCACGAATTTTTGGTAGTACAAATTTCTTTTCCTAAACTTGTAAAAATTGCCTTATACTATTTCGCATTTCCCATAATTAGAGAAGAAATCATATTATATGGATCTTTAATTCGATCCTTATGTATTTCAAGTAAATTCCATATATGTCCCCAAAGGAACACCCACGGTTAAGAGTTTGGGACTTCTTGTAGGAGGTCCCGGGTTCGAATCAGGAGAGAACTACCTCCTATCGTGTAGTCCATTTTAATATCATGTTCATGAGTACTAAAAAAAGTCAATTCCATATATGATTAATTTGTTTATATTGAACTTATAGAGAGAATGTTTTTCCTTTTTAATTTATATTTACAAAATTAAAATTTTATAGAAAAATATTGGTGGCTTTTGTGGAACGATTCCTTAGGTTCAGCATATTATTTTAGGGAAATTGAATAATTTTCGGGAGATAATAATGCATATCATTGTGGGATGAGGTTTTTTTTAAAAAAATTAGTATAGATAATTAAGGTAAATGAACTTGTCAGTAAAATGTGGAGGAACTGAAAAAATATATTTACATAAAATATGCTCAATCAAAAAACGAAGACTTACGTGATTTTTGGCTAATTTTTTTCATGGTCAATTGCTATATTAATCAAGAAGCTGATTTTACTCTTTAATTCGTAATCGTAATATTCTTAAACTTATTTTCTTTCTATATGATGTGTGTGTGATTGGTCTTCATTGAGAGATGATATTCCAAGGAATTAATTACCTTCGAGTTTTTTTTTTGGCCAGAATTACCTTCGAGTTCTCTTTATCAATTTTAGCAAATATCTTTTAGATAGTAGAAATAGTTATTTTTAATTATATATATAAATATAAATAAATACTATAATTATAACAAGTCGGGTCAAGTAGCTTGGGCTTCGAAATTCATGTCTAAGAGCCGGCTTATTTGGACTCAGTCCACGGGCTGGGTCAGGCCGAGCCTGACCTTCATTTCTATCTCTAATAACTACATGCTCTAAAACACTAAAATTATCAAATCCACACTCAACGTGTAGTCTTTTATTTTTTTGGTTAAAGGGATTAATCAATTTTGAATACTAATTGCTAATGGAACTTTCTTACTTAAGGCCACTCAATGTGGAATAACACTTTCTTTGATCAGTTTGCCCTTGAAAATGGTTTTCAGTGTAATGTTGGGCTATTCCTTTTTGGAGATTTGACAAAGTTAAGAAAAATGAACAATATAGACAATACTTGGTCCACAAATTGTTTTCCTTTTTTTTTTTTCCAGCTAATTGCTGAAATAAGGGCCTAACGTTTTACAAAATACTCAAATAAGGGCATGATCTTTTAATTTGGCCAAATAAGAGTCTAACGTTTGCCAAAATGCTCAAATAAGGGCCCCTCTTTGAATTTAGCTAAATAAGGGCTTAACGTTTGCCAAAATACTCAAATAAATGTCTGTCTCACGCGTCATCCAAACTGACATCAGGTCCTTATTTGAGCATTTTTGATAACGTTAGACCCTTATTTGGCTAAATTAAATGATCAGACCCTTATTTGAACATTTTAACAAATGTTAGACCCTTATTTGAACAATTAGCCTTTTTTTCTTTTTAATTTCATGGTGTAGAAAAATATATGGAGAGCTCGTCATATTTATCAACGGCTAGTTTTCAATTTCCCCAACATTTTTCCAACCAATTTGCTCTTCAACAATGGCAGCTTACCTTTAATTTGGGTACACACACCTAATTTCATAATTAATACAATTAAAAGCAAACACATTAGACATCTCACCTTATTTACTTTCTAACATTTGTTAATTAATCATTATTATTATGATTCCACTGGATGCCTCTAATTATAAATAATCAAACACATCATATATATTTGCAATGAAAAGGACACACCGTGTTCCTTAATTAGAATTTTTTTTTAATAATAATAATGTAGGAAACAAGACCTAGCCGCTCCTTTCTCCCCTTCTCCCTCTCTCTAGTTCTTTTAGTTCTTGTTGGTGTTTCGACTACTCCTCCTCCTCTTTGGTTGTCACATCAAGGGGGAGGAGGATGATTTCGTTTTTGTTTTCAATAAGGGATTCAGATTTACAGATCTGTCCAGTTTTTATTTGAGTTTGTCTTGAGTCGGTTTGAGTCAGTTTGTTTTTTTGAGTCAGTTTCGAGTCTAGTCTCAGTTCTTTTTGAATCTGAGTTATCCAGTCTGAATTTTATAATAGTTTTAAGCATGATCAACCTTTTATTTATTCAGATCTGTGGTAGAATCGTTGTAATCCTTTTCTTTTGGGTGCCAAGGAAGAGATCTGTTCATCGAATCAATCACTCATCGTTGATCAAAACTTTTTGTTTGGAAGAACAAGCGACAACGAGGGGGTGATGGGCGTGATAGCGAGACATCAATATGATTCACGACAGGTGTTTTGGATTTTCAAGGAAGATCCAGTTTTTCAGATGCAAAAAGGAATCAATTACATAGTTTTACTGAGATTTGATGTAATGAGGGATGATATTCCTAAAATTATTGTAAAATCGGTTAAATGAATGAAAGTTATCTATTTTTCCAAAAAAAAAAAAGAATTTTTCTAATAATGTTCTTAGTTCTCTTCTCACCATAAGCCAATTTAAAAGAGGAAATTAATTTAGAAGAGTCCATTTTTCTTATTATTTTGGTTAAGAATAATTAATTCGAGTGGAACTATTTTCGTACACATATTGTAAATTAAATTGATGGAATGTCAATGAAATGATTTTGGACAAGTAACATTGTGATATATTTGAGGTTTATATTGTGATATATTGATATAATGTTGGACTTTTAATTTTAGTTATCAACATTAAACCCTTATAATTTTAAGTACGAGAAAATTTTCAAACCAAAATTTTTGAAAATTTGAACTTCAAACAATTCAAATATAACCTCTAATAATTTTGGATATATGAATTGACATTTTAAGTAAATGTTCATCATGTTTATAGTAAAAAGGGGGAAAAAAAAGGAAGAAAAGAAGATGATTGGGGTCCAAAAACAATTTGTGTCCCACATATATCAAATTGAAAGCTCAGCAAATTTTATTACTCCACGACAAATTTAGCTGGCCAAAAGGGAATTCTTACCGGTAAGAAAGCAAACATAAAAATAGAGTACCCGAAGGCACATTGGAGTCCTGTATTCCTCCAATTGCTTGGTCCCTTTATCAAGCTTACAATGCTAACAATTCAACAAAAGGCTATAAAACTATCCTCAACATTTACAAAGTCATATGATATGAAACCTTCGTGGGTCTCCACCAAGCCGTAACCTAAAAGGCATGGAAAAAAAGAAAATTTGTTAGTGTAAGTTTCACATCTTTTGCATCCGAAATTTAAAGGAAATTTCACAATATATTATATACCAACTCCAAAGACGCCTATAAATTCCAAGCTTAGTACATTTGCACAATTCAGACCAAAACCAATCTCACCCTTAACTTCCCTTCCTCTCAATTGTCTCTCTTTCACTTTCGTCTCTATTAAATTTTTGTGAGTAAAATTAGTATTAAAAGAAATGGCTCGATTTGGGTCTTCTTCTACTCAAGTTGTGATGGCAATGTTCGTCGTGGCACTCTTTTATGTATCCGGGATCATGGCACAAAATATCGCTCCATCTCCGGCAATGGACACCGGAGCAGGGTTTTCTTTGCCGGTTTCCGGTGTTGTGGCATGTTCTTCTGTTTTGGTATCTTTGATTGCTCTCTTGTTGCAGTGAATCCAAATTATTTCAAGACTATGACATGCCACCCTTTTCCCTCACCGGTGATATTCATGATGATGTATGTGCCACGGATTTCCAATGAACGTTTATACGTCTATGTTATGTTCAGAGATTATTAATTGGGTGCTACCGGTTTTGATTTTCTTTAATGTTCAACACTATTAGATATCTTTGTTGTGTTACATATTAGTGATATACATATATTTGATTTTGTAATATAATTGGTGTGATTGGTTACTATTCATAAATAAAGGGAAGTGCATTTTTTTTGGGTATTATATAGTATGTCTATGAGACTATGACTGTGTAAAAATATATCAAAAGCCATGTGTGTACAATGTGGAAATAATAATTGAAGTGGTGTTGAATTTTCCAAATAATCTTTTTCTTTACTTAAACAGCTCCGCTCAAACTCGTGTAGTCGTGTTGTTTGGTCAAATGGTACACAGTGCATGAATCTTGAGGTCTAACTAGGTTTAATTTCCACATTAACATTAACGTGTAGTTAATTTGTTTTTTTTTTCTTTTTGCAGAAATTAATTTGTTTGTTTAGTAAGGAGTACCTCTCGAGATTTCCATTGAACCCTTAAAAAATGTAAATTTTCAATTAATCTTATAATTAATAGATATCAAATATATAACTTTGTTACAAGTGACTTTATAAAAGATAAAGGCCGGCTATTGTTCAAATAAAGACTTAACCTTTCTGAAAATGCTCAATTTGTAGGACTTAATCTTTTAGTTTGATCGAATTGGGGCTTAACATTTCAATTCCGGTGCAAGTAGGAGTTTGATAGTTTACATGATTGTTTAACTACTGAAAATTTGACATGACACTAAAAATTGCAAATATTCGGCCCTCATTTGACTGTCAGACCTTTATTTGAGTCAAAATTAGAATATATTGGACCATGATTTAATCAAATTAGAATGTCGATCCCTTAAGTATTTTTACAAATAATAACAAAAAAGTATTTTTACAAAGATTAGACCATTATTTGAGTCTTTAGCCAAAATAAATAATGGTTATATAACTTACAAGAATATTTCTTTTCTCGAGGAGAAATACATATTCTAACCACAAAAAAAAAAACTCATTAATTGGCTACGGAGTATTGTTTTCTTTGTTTATAAAATTTCACTCCCTATCGTAAAATTTTAATTATTCAGGAACTCCAAAACCCAAATTATTAAAAAAAGAAGAAGGGAAAGTGCTGTTTTTTTGGTATTATATATAGTTAGGCTAAATAACCAATTCAGGATATAACGTTACAAAAACGTCAATAAAGGATATAATGTTACCCAGGAAAGTCAAATAAGGATAATTTTGGACGGTGTTCAGTGTTTGTGCAACACGCGTTGAAAAAGCGCGTCTAGTGGATAAATTTGCACACATGGAATAACTTTTAGCTACATGGATTTTAGTTAATTAATAATGCTAATAATAATTTAAAATAGGGAAAAGAGCCTCGTATAAATAGGGGGGTTAAAAAAAGTAAGAACAGTGAGTTAAACAAAAAAATATTTTTCGGGTGGGAAAATTTTTAGTTTCTCTCGATAGTTCTAGGGTTCATCAGTTCGAAAAGAAATCGATCTTTTCTAGGTTTTGGTTTGCATAAATTAGGGTTTAGAATTATTTTAGAGCAAAACCCACGGTGGTTTTTCGATTTCGAGGGTAGGGTTTGCTTCTGTCCGAATTTGGGGATTTTGCGATTTTGAGATAGAGAGATAAGGTGAGTTACTAAATTTCCAGTTTTTTACAACGTTTTTGTGCTTCGATTAAGTTATTTAGGTTTTGAGTGTTAGTTCGTTTGAATGTTTTGATTTCTGGGTTTAATTTATGGGATTTTTACTGTACAAAATGTGATCTGTACAGCCTTCTTCTTTACTCGCCATTGATAAAGGCCTGTCCATTTCGTATTGAAGGTTGAATAGGTTGGCATTGAAGGTTATAATTCTCTTCATGACTTGAAAGCTGAACCATTTCGTATTGAATTCTTTGTAGTAATTGATTTGCATAAAATGATGCTTCTAATTCTTTTGTGTTTGTATTAATATTGTCTTACATCATCAACAATTGTCCATTTTTGGCCCTGGAATTTGGCTGAAGCTGGAAAATCAATAGAAACAACCTTTAACCAATTAAAATTCACCCCATTTTTGGTACTTTTCAATTCGATCTGGAATGGAACCATGATAGCCTAAAATATTAGCCTAAAATCGTGTGTTTGTGGATACAACTATACATGCACATATAGCCTAGTTGCTGCAGCTAATGTCTTGTTATGAAGGTTATGCTTCATTACGCTCTATATTGATTCACTTATTGCACTCTTTTTCATTCTCTTTTTATGTTAAACTTTTAGATGGAATCTTGTATTACACTTTATAGCATTGAGTTCTAACGATATTGTTTAGTTCTTATATATGTTTTCATGTTTTAAATGCACATTTTGATTTAATCTTCTTTCTGTATTTGCATGTAAGAGGATGGCCTATAATTTATGCACTGTTAGAGTGCATTATGAAGGTCGATTTGAATGGGTTGGATCTCGCCTGAGGTATGGAGATGAAACTTTATCTTGGATTGAAGAGATAAGCTCACAGAGCACAACCCCAAAGGCATAAACATCCACTTTAGGTGAAGCTTCACCACGTCGAGCATACCTGCATCATAAACATGGTAATAGCTCTGCTCATTCCATGTTTTAATCAGAACGCATACACGTGCTTTGCTATTGAGTTTCAGATTGAACGAGTCACTTATAACCAACTGCTTAGTCAGTCATTAACTTAATGTGTTATCAGATGCCAGATATGAATTGATCAGTTCTCATTATAGTCATTAACAAAAGAAAAATATATTTTGCTTGCCATTTCCTTAGTTAAAATCAGATATTATCTTACCTGGTGCCAAGTATCCAAATGTTCCCACAAGGCGACTGGATATCAATGCTGCACTTCCAGCTTTAGAAGACAGTTTTGCTTTTGCCAATCCGAAGTCTGCAACCTTTAGTAAAAGGGATATAGCACCATAAATAGAAGAAACTTCAAGGAAAGTATTAAGTATACCTAAATCCTAATGATTGATAGAAAATTTTAACCTTTACCTTGCCATGGAAGGTTCTGTCTATCAATATATTGGCTGATTTGATGTCGTGGTGAATATAATGAGGAACTGCATGCTCGTGGATATACTCAAGAACTCTTGCCGAATCAAGTGCAATTTGCACCCTAGTAGACCAAGGAAGTGGGTCTCTGTTCCCTGGAAATGGAAACATCCATCAGTTTAATTTCTGCACTGTTAGAGTGCATTATGTAGATGAAACTTTATCTTGGATTGAAGAGAGGAAGGAGTAGCCCTGCATCAGTTGCAAAGTTGAAGAAGAATGCACCCACAGTTGCTGAAAACAGAGGTGGAGGTGCAAGCCAATCAAGCCAAGCACCAGTCAGGAGAAGCCCAAGAAACCTCAAAAAAAGAAATGGTGATGAAGGGCATAGTCAAACTACTACAAGCTGTAAGGGAATGAAGGGCGAAAAAAAAAAAAAATGTTCTGAAGAAGGGGATTAAGGGTAGTTTGTTTAGGAAAGTTCATGACTAGTTTAAAATGATGTTTGTTATATGCTCTTTTTGTGTAAGAAACATATATTTGGTCATTTGAAACTGTCTTTGGTATGTTGCAGTTCAAATTCATGCTTTGAGTTGATTGTTCAACTCTATTTTGTGCTAATTAGTGTATGGAAGAACCTTAAGTGCTCAATGAATGTTTTTTATGATTATAATCCAGCATTAGTGGAAAGACTTGATTTAGAAGAAAATAGCATTTTTTTCATTCATTAACACAAACAGGTACAATATACTCAAGGTAAGGCATTACATGTATGTATATTGCCTGAACCCCTTGACAAAATCACAAATGATAACGGAGCAAATAACAATTTCACCCATTTCCCACTTTTCCCTTCCTTAATTTTGTTGTCGAGCACTTTAACTTCATTCTTCAGCCTTGCATATTCTTTAATTATCTCGGCTTCAACAAAATCCACAGCAATGCTTGCCGTTTCCAGAATGTAGCCTCTTTGTGCAGCAACTTCTCTCTTCCTTTCAACTCCAAGACAATCTATTTGCCTCCATCACATAGACTTGGGTCATGCCAGAGATAAAATTTGCACCATTTCGCTCGATCCTGCAAACCCAAAATTCCCACCCTTATCATTTCATTATGAGATTTTGTCAAACAAACAAAAATCGAACTGAAATTTTTACCTTGTAATTAGGGCAAATATAAAACCTCCTTCCCGGATTAGCATTGGTGTAAGAAGTCCATCTAGGCGCAATCATCTTGCAAGAAAAAATTATGGGTTCACCCTCGTAATCCCATTCAACCGGGTTTGATGCCGTTATTAAAGCTTTAGTTGTCCAAATCCAAAGACCCAGCTATAAACCCACTTCCAGATCTTGAAGATTGACTTGAACTTGCAGACATTTTGCTTCAAAACCATAAGAGAAAGAAGGAAGAAGAAGGAGAAGAAAGCAACGAAAGAGAAGGGGAAACTCTCTGCCAAAACGACCCAAAACCTAATTTTATATGGTAATAAATTTTTTACCATTTTTTTACTTTATTCATTAAATTCTTAATTTATTTATTTTTTAAATTTTTAATTGTACACGTGGCATCCTACGTGGCATAGTTAACGGCGCGTGTTGCACAAACACTGAGCACCGTCCAAAATTATCCTTATTTGACCTTTCTGGGTAACGTTATATCCTTTATTGACGTTTTTGTAACGTTATATCCTGAATTGATTTTTCAGGCAAACGTTATATCCTGAATTGGTTATTTAGCCTATATAGTTACGTCTATGAGACTATGACTGTGTAAAAATATATCAAGCCCTGTGTGTACAATGTGGAAATAATAATTGAAGTGGTGTTGAATTTTCCAAATAAACTTTTTCTTTACTTAAACAGCTCTGCTCATACTTGTGTAATCGTGTTGTTAGGTCAAATGGTACATAGTGCATGAATCTTGAGGTTTAGCTAGGTTTGATTTTTCCACATTAATATGAATGTCAGTGTAGTTAATTTGGTTTTTTGTTTTTGTTTTTTTTTGTTTTTTGTTTTTGCAAAAATTAATTTGTTTGTTTAATAAGTAGGTTATTTAAGATAACCTCTCGAGATTTCGAGAAATTATTAGGTGGGACGGACCCACCATTTCTTCCATGAGACTAACCAATAGAATTTTGCCATGTCAAATAAATTCCTTAAATTTAGGCACAATTTTAGTTCAAGGTTTAGCTCCCTTTTAAAACAAACCTTATATAAAGGGCAAGTCCCCAAATTTGAGATTTTATGGGATAGGGTTTTAGAAAATTGATGAGTTGTCTTCATATTATTGGTTGGTCCCATAGATGACGTGGTGGGTCCGTCCCATCTAATAATTTCTCCGAGATTTCCATTGAACCCCTAGAAAAAATAAATTTTCAAATAATCTTATAATTAATAGATATCAAATATATAACTCTATTATTACAATTATTACAAGTGACTTTATAAAAGATAAAGGCTATTGTTTAAATAAGGCATAAATACCACTTTGCACCCTTGAGTTTATACGAACTACCACTTTGCACCCAAGTTTTTTATTTTGACCAAAACGCACCCTAAAGTTTTATTTTTGTGTCACTTTGCACCCTCAGTCCGGTAGGACAAAACGGATCGGTCACGGTGTTTGATGTGGCATACCACATGGGTAAAAATGACACGTGGCACGTATCCTTTTATGCACGTGGCATGCCACGTGTCACTTTTTGAAACATGTGGCATGACACGTGTCACTTTTTGAAACAGGTGGCGTGACATGTGTCACTTTTTTGGTACACGTAGCGTGCCACATGTCACTTTTTGGTACACGTGGCGTGCCACATGTCACTTTTTGGTACACGTGGCATGTCATGTCGGACACCGTAATAGAGTCGTTTGTCCTACCGTGACGGAGGGTGCAAAGTTGTACAAAAATAAAACTTTAGGGTGCGTTTTTGTCAAAATAAAAAAGTTGGATACAAACTTAAAGGTGCAAAATGACATTTATACCGTTCAAATAAAGAATTAACCTTTCAAAAAATGCTCGATTTGTAGGACTTAATCTTTTAGTTTGATCCAATTGGTGCTTAACATTTCAATTCCGGCCCAAATAGGAGTTTGATAGTTTACATGATTGTTAAGTATCGAAAATTTGACATGTCACACTAAAAATTGGAAATATTGGGCCCTCATTTGACTGTCAAACCTTTATTTGAGCCAAAATTAGAATATGTCGGACCATGATTTAATCAAATTAGAAGGTCGATCCCTTATTCAAGTAAAGTATTTTTACAAATGATAAAAGAAAAGTATTTTTACAAAGAATGGTTATACAACTTACAATAATATTTATTTTCTTGAGGAGAAATATATATTCTAACCACAAACAAAAATTTCATTAATTGGCTATGGAGTATTCTTTGTTTATAAAATTTCACTCCCTATCGTAAAATTTTAATTATTCAGGAACTCCAAAATCCAAATTATTTAAAAAAAAAATCAAATACAAGAAAGATTTACATTGATGTACAAGAAAGTACTTAAAGTCAAAATGTTTGTTGCTTTCTATCTCGGGGCTAAAATCAAATTTGTTGGACAAGTAATTCACCAACCATACAACAACCGATCGGTTACTTTTTGATAACAAGAATTCTCATAGAAGAAAATTCATTTGCAGAAAATTCTATTACCATGTCGTTACCCGAATAATAAATTCAAACAAGTCACGATCCTAACAATGTAGTAGAAGGTTTTAATGTACATTCTTTTTTTGTTTTTTTTTACAGAAGAGCGGTAATAGACCGTTTTCAATTAACAACAGCCCGACGCCGAGCAACACCCAGTAGGTCTTCTTAGACAAACGATGGAGCCTACCAGGAGGGTTCATATTATCATCAAAGGAGCCATGATGTGACCATCATGCTAGATAATCCACACACATTAATTAGCCTCCCGAAAAGTATGAAGTATGAACCACCTCACGATGCCAGCCGTGATTAAGAAGAGACAGACAATTGTGAAGGATGTGGAATAGAGGATCTTGTCTCGTAATAGGTCACATTATTTTCTGCACAGCAAGTTGATAGTCTGATTCAATGATGACTTTCCTATAACAAGTTGTGAGGTTTGTTTTTTAAGTCAGATTTGCCAATTTGTGTTGTTGACTGAGTCGGATTTTATTTTATTTTTCTTAATCTAAATCTTACAATTGATTTGAGGACTGTCGATCTACTCCATTAGGATGAATGATGAAATTAACAATGTGAAATTGTATTGCTCTTCTTTTTCGTGTCACATTAAAGATCTATTATTTTAATTAGTCACTTTCCTATTGCTTTTAAAAATGTTTTGTTTGGAAAAGCAAGAGAAAGGGAGGGAGTGCTAGATGTGCTATGGAATTATCAACATGATTCGAGACAGATGGTTTGGGTTTCCAACAAGACGTGATAAATGTGTTACACAGTTTTGTTAAGGTATATTTTTCAAGTAAAAATTAGAAAAAAACAATGTGAAAATTATTGTAATATCAGTATCGAGTTTGTACTAAGTTCAAACTACTTTTCGATTTTTATTTAAAAAAAAAGAAGATAACAATAAAATTCTACCAAAATTATTCACAAGACATTTTTAGGCACTGTTTTAGTTGTAGAAATAGGATCAAATTGTGGTCCATAGTTTAAAACTTTAGGAGATGTCTATGTTAGTATGATGTATTTCATTATAAGTTACTGTTTTGGCCAATCCAAACATTTATTAGGTTCTATCTGATGATGATAACTAAAAATAACATTATTAAGTATTGAAAATAATTTAAGCTTCGAATTTTTAATTCTTATTAAAGTTTTATGATGTAAAAACTGTTGATCTATCACCGAACCATTGGTTGAATAGGGTATTTGTTGAATTTTAGATCTTTGACGATAAAATAGAAGTATTTTATGACCGACCTGTCAAATTCATGAGCACCTCTTGAACTCCAATAGTGTTATCAGAAAATATGCATGTTTTTTTTTAAATTTTTTTAATCCCATCTAGTATTAAAGTTTTGCTTTGACTAATCTGAATTCGACCTACATGTGTACCTGGTTTGTTGGCAATTTTAGATGTGGAGCTAGTCCCACATTAATAAGAGAAAAAGAACTTTGGTTGTTTAAATAGAGTTTGTGCTAACTATTTTGTTTTTATCCGAAAGAGAAATGCATTAATTATAAACTAATGACAACAGAGTTTGGGAGAGACTCCCAAATATTACAGTCAGAGTTTGGGAGAGTTTTCCGAATGTTACAAGTCCTGGGGAAAGAAATTTCCATAGTATCCGAAAGAAGCTCATTCAAAATACAGGCAGGATAGTTGAGCAATGTCAAGTAAGTTGGGCAAACTCCTATGGGCTTCTTGGTAATCCGTTAGGATAGTCATAGAATAATTTTAATGTCTTTGATGAGGGCACTTGGGCCTCTTGACTAATAAACATAATTTTTTTTATATGTAAATACTTATAATTATTTTTTGATTAATTATAATTATTCAGTTATTAATTGAACAAACATGTTTATCCTTTAAACAGTTACTTAATGTAACTTTTGGGATTAAGGGATGTAACTGTTCAATTATATTTAATCTGCTATTGCCATAATCAGTTTTGTAATTCTAATTGGAGAGCTTTTTTTTTTTTTTTGGTAATTGGAGAGTCTTTTGCTTTGTTGTACCTGGAGGAATAAATCCTCTAAGAAAGTGAATAAATTCACACCTCAAAGTATTCTCTGTTCTCTTGATTTCTTTGCTTCTTTTCTAAATTTTACAATATGGTTATGGTGGGTAAATCTACCAACAAGAGTAGCTACGTACGCAAGGTCTCGAATTTTAGATCCAATTAAGCTGGAACAAACCGCTTACCTTTTAATCAAATCCCGCGTTGGTACATGCATGTTTTTATTAGAACATGGTAACTAATTTTTAAATGGACATTATGACAACTATATGATTTGGTTATATATTCTAGAGTTTAAACTTTCAAATTCAACGTATATATAGAATAATAATGATTAGCTAGATTATATTAAAGGATTTAAAATATATATATATATATATATATATATATATATATATCTCTAAACAATAATCCTCATGAAGAATAAAATCTTGCTGACAAGTTCAATGTCCATACATATAAATCCCCCATATATATAAGTAGCCAAGAAGGAACAATTCCAACTTTCAATAATCAAAAATGATTGCTGCGGCATATTAATTCGAATATGATCTCAAATTCCATATGGAGTGTTAGCCAATCTGGCGGGAAAGCATTTCTTATATGCAAGATTCCTTCGTTGCTTCACATGTAATGATATAAACTAATGATAAGTAATAACATTCATTATTGAACGAGTAATTTAACTACTTTTTCATTCTGGATTTTCTTGGTAGAAAAGATCTCCCCGATTTGGTTTCCTCAAAACTACAAGCAAGTTGAGTTGAAGAAAGTCGGAAAGAGTACTCTTAATTGAGTGGTGAAAGTGGAAAATAGACAAAGAAAGAAACATCAAACATGAAAGGGAGTATGGGTTAAGAAATGTTTTAATCTTGACCGGGTCAACTAGATCAAAGGGTCAAAATTAAAGGGTGTAAAATTTTTACTTTTATGTCTTCAAAATTACAAAATTTTGAAAGGGAGTATGTTTTATGTCTTCAAAATTTTTACTTAAATATCTTGTTGATGTACTAATGTAATGTCAAACTCTTAAATTCAATGATTAAAACATGACGTTGACACCTAAGTTGTTAGCTCAATTGGTGAATGCACCGTGTCTGGATCATGAGGTCCTGGCTTCAAATTTCACGAAATGTGAGTTTCGTTTATTTATTTGTTTGTTAGATAGTTTTTTAAGTAAGTTATTTAATTTCTTAGTTTGGGTTGGATTCTCATTTAGATGTTTGGGCATCTGAAGATTTATTCTGATTATAATGAGATTTCACTTGTACCACAAAAAAAAAAAAACTTGGTAATAAAAGTTCTTGTTATCTTGACTCTATTTCTAAAGTTGGGATCTTTTCCCCTATAAAGGTTCTGAACTTACAGATTGTCTACATATTTTCTATCAAATGTAAAGATTCGAATTTAGACATCTTTACATGCACATAAAGGCATATAAATTTACCCTTTTACCACTTTTTTATTAAACATAAGCAATCAAGCATATAAAAAGCATCATATTCATTATTCAAGCTCAAAATTACTCAACTTGTAATCAATTAAATCCAAAAGCTCTAAACTCAATTTGAATTTGAATTCAAAATTTTAAAATCTCCAACTCAATTAACTTTGCAAACAACTCGAACCAAAAGTTGAAATTCAATTTCTTGAAGGTTGGGAAATTCTTTTAGTTGAACAAAATTTGAGTTAGAGTTCTTACTCTAACGATGAGAAATGAACCAAAAAATCAAATAAATCACGAGTCACAAGTAATTGATGAAGGGAAGAATGAATAATCATTACATAAGAAGGAGACCCACAGGCCACAATGGTTCCAATGTGGTTTACCGACATAGATTCGTCAGTTCAACTTTTCAAACCTACGCGTCAATTTTTAATTGGTTCTTTTTCACCCAGCCAGCCAAATCTTTCCACTTCACACCGCACACAAATACAATCCCTTTCTGTCTTGTCCTTTTCACTCAAACTTATTAGCTGTTATGTGAACGTTACCCAGCTGTCACACTCTCTTCTGTAGGCCCCACGCGCCGCTCCCTTCCCTTTATAAATTCCCCTCTTTCTCTTCACTCTCCCCACAACCCTAAACCCACTCTCAGAAGAAGAAGAAAAAAAGCCATCGCCAAAAAGAAAAAAAAAACCTCTCTTTGTAATTTCAAAAGAAAGGGAAATTTTTTCTCAGCTTTTTTTTTTTTTCAGAAATGGCCCAAGTTAGCATGTTGTTGAAAGCTTTTTTGGTTGCTTTGGTCATGGCTTTCTTAACCGCCGCCTCCGCTCAGGTTGAGGCGCCGTCTCCATCTCCTGACGCCGGTGCTGGGTTCTCTGTGGGCGTTTCCGGCGCAGCTGTTGCCTTCTCTTTGATTGTTTCTCTTCTTGCTTTCTTGAAGCACTAGATTTAAGGGCTTGTTTTTTTTTTTTTTTTTTGTCTCTATTGGTTGTTTTTTTTTTTGTTTTCTATTTTTTTTTCTGATTTCATTCTTTGTTACTTCATGGATACATTGTAATGAAGTTGATTCTTTGAATAAAAATAATTCGTGTGTGATTAGTTATTTATTTTTCTTTGTGGCTTTATCTTCCTTTTATTTCAATTTTCTATTTGGCTGATTTAATCAAATCTAGATCTCAGTACGAACTGTATATGTAAAATTTTTATACCAAAATATTAGCAATTTTGCTTTTACAAAGTATTTTGATTAATGAATCCAAGTGAGATTTCGAGTGGGAAAATTCGAAAAAAAAAATTGATAACGCAGAAAAGGAAGCACTAACTTTTTAAAGTTTAGATTTTTACTAAATTAAAAGAATAAAGAACTTTTTGGCCATTGAAACAGACTTTTTTTTTTTAATCAATAGAACAATAGTTTAACGATTGGGAATCGCTAATCTCAGTCCATGGAAGTTCCAGACAGAATAAACTCCAGTTTAAAACGCAATCCTCAATTCGAATCAAAAAAACCTCAGTTTAACGCAAAATGAAACCAAAAAAAGATACTAGTATCTGATTTTTCAGATTGTCCGATAAGCCAATTGCCAGTATTCTGATAATAATGATCAATTAGAAGGCTTATCAGTTATAACGGCCACAGCCCACGTGACAGTCCAGTTCAATTATTATCAATTTGAATTTTCAACTTATGGAATGATGATATTTGTACTAAAATGAAAAATATCAAGCATATTCGATGAACCAATGATGAAATTTTTATAGTATAGTGGAAAATCAATATCAATGGACTAATGAGGTCTTAATTTCGGAGATTTCTTTGGATTTTGAGGGTTTCCTATAAAAATTTCCTAATCAATATCAATGGACTAATGAGGTCTTATTTCGGAGATTTCTTTACTCAAAAAAAAAAAAAAATGAAATCGGAGATTTCTTTGGATTTTGAGGGTTTCCTATAAAAATTTCCTAATTAAGTTTTAATTTTGGTACCCATCAGGTAGGACTAATCCGAATTCGACACGGAGTTACCCAACGGCTTATAGTCACTTATGGGCTAAATGTTTAAGGGCCCACCGTTTGCAAAAAATGTTTAATTTAAGGCCCATCATTAAAAAAAAGTTCAAATCAAAGTCCAATGTTGTAACATCGCGTCAATTAAGGCTCCTCTGTCAATGTTAAGCATGAACTCCTCTGTCAAAGTCCAATGTTTACATGAACTCTTATAAACCCTAATGAAATTGAGAGTATGTCTTTAATTGAGCCAATTATGCAACTTTAGGTGCTGATATGAGGTTTTTATTTTATTTTTTTTTATATAAACAATAAATTGAACATTTTCACAAACCTGACAAAAAAAAAGAACATTTTCACAAACATTAAACCCTTAAATGAGTAATTAGCCGTTACCTATAAGTTTTTATCTAATTTTATACTCCCTCCGTCCCATTTTTATTGTCCTCCATTGACTTTCACAACTTTTAAGAAAATAGGTTGAATTTTATAGATTTTCATTAGGGGGTTGCTAAATACCGCCCCATTTTTTACACTTTTGTCCTTTACCCTTTGCACTTTTTACACTTTTACACTGAGCCTCCCCACTAGGACGGTTCAGCCACGGCGAAGCCTCCCCACTAGGGAGGCTCAACCACGGCGGAGCCTCCCCACTGGGGCAGCTTCACCACGGCAAGCCGCCCTCATGGGGCGGCTTCACCACGGCAGGCCGCCCTTATGGGGCGGCTTTGCCACGGCAGGCCGCCCCGGTGGGGCGGCTAGACCAAACTTTTTTTTTAAAAAAAATAGCCGAGCCGCCCCACTGAGGCAGCTTGCCGTGGCGAAGCCGCCCTCTTGTGACGGCACGGGTCATCAGTTCTAAATTTCGTCAAAAATTGCATTTTTCTGAAATCGTCATCAAAATACGGCACGTTATCGTTCATTTTTCTTAAATCGTCATCAAAATACAACACGTTAACGCTATTCTACGTTCGTGATAGTTTCAAGATTAGAAAATGAAACAAAGGGCAAAAGCGTAAAAAACGTAAAAAATGGGGCGGTGAATAGCAAAAATGGGGCGGTGTTTAGCAATCCAGTTTTCATTATTACCTTTATGTTTGTAAGTGCTTGTTGGGTTTTGTGTAGTGATGTGATAGAAAGTAAGGATATAATTGAGAGTTTAAGTATATTTATTGTTCATTTATAGTATGTGACAAATAATTTGGGACATCCAAAAAAGGAAATGGGACAATATAAATGGGACGGAGGGAGTATTTATTTTTATTTAAGTTTATTGTTCTATTCACGTGCATATTACATATTACATAGAAGGTATGAAAATCTCAAATTCCATTTCATATTGTAACAAAAGAGAGGTTTATTCGAGATTAGCTTCATTAGGTATCGTCATTCGAAATGCTGCTGGTGATGTGATTCTTGGGGGAGTCAATAGTGTGGAAGGAGTAGGAGGAGTCTTGCAGGCAGAATGTATGGCAATTATTTTTGGCCTTGAAATGGCATGGGAAAATGGTTATACCAGTCTGCTTGTTGAATCTGATAGTAAACAAGCTATAGAGAAGATTGCAAAGGGGATTCTTTATGGTCTAATGCTTTTCTGATACATGATATTTTAACTCTTAAGTCGGCTTTTGATTCAATCTCTTTTTCCTTTATAAATCGAGAAGCAAACATTTTAGCTCACAATGTAGCTAAGTCGGATTGTAGGGTAGGTGATCAGAGAGTGTGAAAAGGTTATTGTTGGAGTTCACATGTGAGTGTTGCATCCCACATCACAAGAGGATGGACTGTAAAAGTGGCATATATACCTAAAAGATCCAAGAACACATAGGCTTAAGCTTTTGGGTTCAGATTGGTATTCGACATGTATATATGGGCCACACTGATGGGCCTTGTAACGACGAGGCCGGGTTGCTCTCTCTCCTACAAATGGTATCAGAGCTAGGTTCGATTGGAGTTCAGTGGTGCAGCTTTGCTAAAAAAAAAACCAATGGTGTGGTATTTTTGGAGAAAAAAAAACAATTGGGTGCACAGATGGTGCAGGGTGTGGTTAAGTGTGAACAAGCCCAAAAAGAACGGGCCACTTAACTGGTTATCTAAGAAATATCGGGTTAGCCGCACAGGGGGAGAGCTGTTACATGTGAACGGGGGAGTTTGTTAGAGTTCACATGTGAGTGTTGCATCCCACATCACAAGGGGATGGATTGTAAAAAGTGGCATATATACCTGAAAGATCCAAGAACACATAGACTTGAGTTTTTGGATTCAGATTGGTATCCGACATGTATATATGAGCCACACTAGTGGGCCTCGTAACGACGAGACCGGGTTACTCTCTCTCCTACAGTTATTTACCTTCACATATTTGTAATCCTTCTTCTTCTTGATGATAATAAAATTCCCGGTTTGATCTCAAAAAAGGAAAAAGAAAAAAGAGAGGTTTCGAATTCAAGACTTCTCATTTGAATAAAAGAAAAAAGAGAGAGGTTGAATTTTCCATTTCAATAAGAGGAAATTTCATTGCTTCTGATATGTTAAAAATATTTCGATGAAATATATACTTTTTTTTTGAGGGAAAATATATATGCCTTTGTAACTTCAATTTCATAAAAAAGAGAGAAGCAGTAAGTTTAGTTATGCAAATTGGACAATGGTCTATGGGGGAAAAATTGATACTTATTGTTTCATATATTTAATAGATGAGTAATTATTTGCTACATTGACAGTGTAAATTTTGGACTCTACAAGCGGGTTGTGGAGTTGACACATATCCATTTTTTGAATTAATTAAGTTTTAAATATTTCAATCTAATCCCTAGAGGACACTTGTCACCCTTCAAGACCCGTTTGTATAGTTTGCTAAATTTCAATTGACGATGTATTGAATATTTTGCCTTAATAGATACCATATGTTTGTTCATCAAAAATTAATTTATTTACTTAAACATGTTGTTTTACTATGGCCAAAAACAAATGTTGTTTTACAAATGATATAAATCAAAATAATTAACAAATGCTTTGAGCCTTTGACACGATCTCTTACACTTTCACATTTCAAAAGGCCAAAATAGTTCCGTCCATTTATGTTTGCTAAGATTAAAGTACAAAGAAAGCAAAATGAAAGAAGTTTCTTTACTTTTGCAATAATTGACAGTATAAAAACAAAAAAAAAAAAGCATTAATGACTTCGACTCCTTTTTTTTTTTTTTTTTTTTTACGAAATGACTTCGACTACTAAATAATAGAGTAATACCAATCCAATCCTTAATTCATAAGGAAAAGAAAAATATTGAAATTAGATGATACACCTACAAAAAATAATATAAGCATTTTAGGACTTTCTAGCCCCTTCTTTGGCATTCAGATATTAAGTCATTTTCCAATTAATTGCCTCACGATTTTGTAATTAAGACATTTCTACCACTAAAATCAATTCATGAATTGTAAGTAACTTATTGGAAAGTTTAAGAAATTGGGTTTCATTTCTCATTTATGAATTTTCCTTTTTCATTTTTTTTTGTTTCTATTACTTTTCTTTTAAGGGCCAAATAGAAAAAAATGAATTGAAAAAGGGATTGTTATGAGGCGAAGCAAAGAAAGGTAAGGCAAATTAGCTGCACAAGGCACATAGGGGGGGAGTTGGGTAAGGTTTCCCATTCTTTCATTAGAACATGCCAACCGACATCACCTTCAAAACCTTGAAACAGCAACTAACGTTGGCAACGTGTCTTGTCCCTACTGGCCGCCGTCCATTCCAATGAACCCCAATCAAACACTTACACCACCAACCACTCACAATTTGAGCTGTTCAAATGTCTGCTCTGTAACCAAAAGGTCTACAAGCTGTAAAAGAAAGGCAAAGCCCACCCCACATTTTATTTATTTTACTCTATTCTTTTAAAAGATTATGAAAACACCCCACCATTTCCTATTTATAATACACCCCATTGCCTCAAATGTTGTATTGCTACAATAATAACTCTTCTACCAAATATTTTTAGTCATCAATTTCCTCACTTTCCTTTTTTCCTTAACAACTTAATAATTTCTTTTCGGAGATGGCCAAGGTTAGCTTTTCCAATGCTATGATGATCGCCATTGTGGCCGCCGTTCTCTCAATAGCCACCACTGTATCTGCTCAAGACAGTGCTTCGGCGCCTACACCGTCGATGGACACCGGAGCCGCCTTCTCTATGCCGGTTTCGGGTATCGCTGTTACATTTTCTCTTATCATCTCTCTTCTTGCTCTTATGAAGCAGTGAGTTACCTTAGTTTT
>AWWV01012998.1:0-19881 GCA_001974805.1 Corchorus capsularis
GTCTGTAATTAATCAAAATATTGGTTGGCATGGAGATACCACTTTATAGATACTACTTTTGAATGACTAGATTAAATTGGCACTAAAAAGAGCATGGTTTAATTTCAACCTCCAAATATGATTCACAAAGAGATTAAAGAATTTTAATCCACCCTAAAGCAGTGACCAAATCCCAACTTAGCCCGAATTTGGTCCATCTCTCTCACAATCCTCTTCTTTTGGTTTCTAATAAAATAATTCCGGGGTTATTACAAACCAGCCAATGGTAAACCATGAATTTGAACCCAGAATGAAGACGGGTCAAGATCAATAGCCTCAAATTAAAAGTGAATTACATCTTCGTGCTTTTTTTTTTTTAATTTTTTTTAATGGAAGTTCTAAGTCTTTTAATGAAACTAATTCAGTCCATAATAATAGTGTCCAAAAAGATTCACATAAGGCCTAATTATATAGCCCACAATAGTGACAACCCAAGTTCACCCAACATAGATACTCCATATAAATCAGCCCAATAAACACTAATCATTCTTTGTCAACAAGCTCGAGCTCTTCTTCTCTAATGGTTAATTGGAATTAGTTGGGTAATGAGCGGTTTGAATCCTAGTCGGACTCTAACTCTAGAAATAATCCTTATCGTTTTATCGTATATATATGCACGTGAGTTCTAAATATATTTTTAAATTGTCATTATTTAATAATATTTTAATTATTCCACTATTAAAATAATGAAAATTAATTTAGATTATCCTCATTAATTAAGATCCAACGTGGCCGATAGAGATGCCTCACATAATCTTTAGCATCTAAATTTTTGTCCAAAACATTCTCCAAGTCGGCTTAGGAGAAGATCAATTCTGTATAGAAATTTTAAGGGCAAAATCATCCACTGAAACGACAGAATTAGGTCTCGGGAACATAAAAGTTGTAGATCTCGGAATCCTCTTTCCAACGGTACGTCATTTGCATTTTTCTGAGCTCTGGATTAAAAGTTATGAATTTTCTTCCAAAACTGCTCTTGTGAAGTCCTTCTTTAAATAGGATTTAACAATGTTGTATCAGGGCTGAATCATTACTGCATCATAATTACTGATTGGACTTGAACTCATTCTTTAGGCTTCCAGATTAATGAATTGGGCCTAAGAATATTAGATTTAGACTTCAAGACATCTGGTTTGCCAATTTGGACTTCACGAGCCTAATGGGCCTATTGGGCCGAAATAAGACAAAATCAATAGTCTCTCCAAATCTATCTATACTATATATAAAAGTACGAATAATGGAAAACTTTATGCTTTCCTATTGTACACTTTTTTCAAATATATTTCTAAATTGACATTATTAAAATTTATATTATTTAAATATTAATTATAAAATTTCAATTTAGACTGAATTATAGTTTGTAAAATTGATTTTCATTGATAAACATGAAGATTTCTACGAATAATGTGAAACTTTATGTTTTCCGATTGTACCTTTTTTTTTCAAATATATTTCTAAATTTCCATTATTAAAATTTAGTATGATTTTATTATTTAAAACTTAATTTAAAATTTCAATTTAGCCGAACTGTAAGTTTGTCAAATTGATTTTCCTTGATGAACATGCAAATATTGTTTACTATTATTTTTTGAATTTAATATTTTACTTTTAATTTCAATTTTTTAAATGTCAATAAAAAGATTAAACTAACACTAACACGTACAATACTATTGTTAGTGACGCTCCATCTCTTCATTATATGATGTTTAGCCGCATAACTTTATTCAATTGGAAATTGTTGAGTTAGAAGAGTAAGTGATATTATGATTTTGATTTTCTTGTCTCTGTGTGGTTATCAAAATTTCATAAGATAGTTATTATAAACTAGCTAGGAAAATCGATGCCGCTGCCACAGAAAAATTAGGAGACCTAGCTTTGATGCCGCCGCCATAGAATTATGGGGTTTCTTGAAATCGTTAGCCGCCGCCTCTTGATTGACCATTATTCGTCCTGTTTCTTTTCTCGATTTACTGTAAGTTTTTTGTGTTTTTTCCTACTGTTCCCTGTTCTGATCAGTTCATCTGTTGTCTCCTTTTTTTTCTGGCCTATTTTTTTGTTTCGTTGTTGTTGGCGGAAGTTTGATTGATTTGGGAATGGAGTGATGGACAAAAGGTTTTCTGGCGAGGTTGGTCAAGTAGCAAAATCAGTGGATTGGTGTTCTAGATTGTTTTTTTTTTCTTCATTAGTAATTTAAGTCATAGTGTTTCTAGATTTGCTCTTTGGGATGCTTTCTCTGATTATGGAAAATTAACAGATGTTTTTATTCAAAAGCGTAGCAGACAAAACTGGCCTACAACTTATGCCTTTGTCAGATATTGGAAGGAAAAAGATGTTAACCTGGCTTTGGAGAAGGTGAATCAGAGATTCCTTGGAGGTATTAGAATGAGAATTTTTAAAGCTAGAGCCACAAGTAGGTATGGGAGGGAAGAAAGGTTTAAGTATCGTATGTCGGATCGTGCATAGGGTGAAAGGAGAGTTTTTGTTCAGCACAAGATTGAGGGTAGGAGTTTTGCAGAGGTGGTGAAGAATGGTAAGGTGGGTTCAAGACCTGGCGATAGTAGTGATTACTTCAATGGTAAGTTGGTGGAGACAGAACATGGAGAGATTCTGAATGTGCAGAGACGGGATGCTGATAATGTTAAGTTGTCACAGTCTAATGTTTCTTCTAAGACTGAGGAGGTTGTAGATATCGATGTTGATATCCCTCAAGAAGATATCAAGTGGTTAGAGAATTGTCTTGTTGGTTGGTTAAGGCCGAATGTGACGGTTGAACAAGTGAAAGAAACTGTGGTGGGTTTGAATCTTGATGTGAGGGTTATCCCGCTTAGTAATGTTAGAATACTTCTACAGTACAAGAAGAATGAGGAAATGCAGTCTTTCTTAGACCATCTTGGTGAATTAATGGAGATTTGTTGCTCAAAATTTCATTTTTGAGATGATAGTGGAGAAGATAATGTGAGAGAAGTTTGGCTTAAACTTGAGGGTTCCCTTTAATTAATTTTTTAAGGAGATCTCAAGTAGATGGGGTAATTTTATCAAGCTTGCGGATGTGTCATTAGAGAGAAGTACTTTAATTGCAGCTTAAGTTTTATTGGAGGTTCGTGATACAGCGAGGATTCCTCTGGTCTCTTCTGTAACATGGAGAATGAACAAATTCTTTATCAAAATTTCAGTTGATGATGGTTTCTCTGATGTTCGGAGCTTGGAAGATTCCGGCTTTAGGGGCTTTACCGCAATTTGAATGATGCATGTTCGTGTTCGGTTAAAAATCATTCGGTATTACACCAGAGGCATTGGTAACTGATGAATTAGTTAATGGGGTCTCAGAGGAAGTGGTGTTTGAGACGGTTAGTAGGGAAGTGTATCCTGAACAATCCAATAGCAAATTTAACGCTGTATTGGAAGATGAGTTGATGTGTGGTGGTGGAGTTAATCCAAGTAGCAGGGAAGTTGCTAATATTAGCGTTGATGGGGAGACTAATCACATTTTGACAACTAAAAATAGACCGTCACACGTTATTGCTTATGGTTGGAATCAAGATTCTGTAGTGGACGGTGAGCAAGATCAATTGTTGGATAAAACTATGGTGTGCATTGGCCATTTTGGTGATGGGCTAGCTAATGATAGTTTGGTTGAGTATGTAAGTGAGCAAGACATTCAACCGGTAAAAACTAGGAAAAGAAAGAAGCTTTTGTGGCGCATACTTGACGAAGGTGAGGGGACTCAACCATCTTTATCAGGTACTTCCATCTCAGATAGTAATATTAAGCATATGAATAAAGTTTTGAGGGAGGATGCAGAGGCAGTTTGGGAGATTAGCTCAACCTTGGGAGTTGTGTTCAACAAAGGTAAAGAAGAGGTGGTTAATGCATTAATGGATCAAGAAGAGCAGAGAGCTTGAGAGGTTTGGGCAGGGAAGGTTGGTTATTGTTTTTATTTTGAGTATATTTTTTAGTTGGTATTTTGGGCTAGTTTGGGTATTATTACATGGAAGTGGAGTTTATTTTTATTATGCTGTTGGGTGGGTATTCTGCTTTGATTATGTGGTTGAGAGTGACTCCCTTGATGCAATGAGTGGGTGTATGTTTTTATTGTGTTCCTAATTGTTGGTTTTTTGAAGAAGGTGGATTTTTTGGTCAATTTGTTTGCTGCCGATTGTTTAGTCTTGTTTTCCTTGGAGAGTGTGGAGACTATGGAGTATATGTTTTTTGGTGTCGGTGTTGCGGATGTTTGGCGATTTTCCGGATTTGATAAGTGCTAAAGTTGGGGGATTGTAGCTGTGTGTGCTTGAGTTCTTTTGTGTCCAAGAGTTCGATTTGTCGGGTTTGTCTATTTGTTTTGTTAATCGTTTGGTGTATTTGCTTTTATGTTGTTCTCATCGTTAATAAAAACCTTTGCTTTTCAAAAAAAAAAAAAATCATAAGGAGGTTATCAAAATTCCATAATGTGGTTACCAAAATTCCATATGTAAGTTATCAAAATTTCATGGGAAGGTTATCAAAATTTCATAGTGTGGTTACCAAAATTTCATAGGATCAAGTTATTAAAATTTCTTAGGAAGGTTATTGAAATTTCATAGTGTGGTTATCATAATTTTATAGAAAGGTTATCAAAGGGATTATCAAAATGTCATAGCGAGGTTATAAGAATTTCATAGTGTGATTAACAAAATTTCATAAGGAGGTTACTAATATTTCATGGGGAGGCTATCAAAATTTTATAGTGTGGTTATCAAAACTTTTTAGTGTGGTTATCAAAATTTCATATGAAGGTTATAAAAGTTTCAATTTCATAAGGAGTACCAAATTTGATAGAAGGTTATCAAATCTCATATAGTGATTATAGAAATTTCATAGAGATCAGATTATCAAAATTTATAGGAAGATTATCAAAATTTCATAGTGTTGTTATCAAAATTTCAAAGCGAGGTTATCAAATTACATAATGTGATTATCAAAATTTCATATAGGGTTCAACAAAATTTTATAAAGAGGTTAACAAATTTTCAAAATGCGATTACCAAAATTTCATATGATATTTCTGGGGAGGTTACCAAAATTTCATAGTATGGTTACCAAATTAGGAAGATTATTAAACTTTTATTATTGAGTAATCAAAATTTCAGGGAGAATATCAAAATTTCATAGTTTAGCTTTCAAAATTTTATAAGAAGGTTATCAAAATTTCATAGTATGTAGATTAGAATTTCATAGGGAGATTAACAAAATTTCATAATGAGGTTATCAAAAAATCATATGAAGAGGTTATCAACATCTCATAGTGTTGGTTATCAAAATTTCATTGGGAAGTTATCAAAATTTCATAGTGAGGTCTTCAAAATTCCTTAGGGAGGTTAAATTTCATAAGAAGGTTAAAAAAATTTTATAAAAGGATTCTCGAAATTCCATAGTATCGTTATTAAAATTTCATAGGAAGGTCATCAAAATTTCATAAGGAAGTCATAAAAAATAGTGTAACTATCATAATTTAATAGGGAGATTATCATAAATTCATATGAATATTTCATTTTAAACACGTTGCGCCCCGTGCGTACGTGCAACGCATGTGAAAGCTAAAACCAATAACACTAAATAAGTAATAATTCTAGCTTAACTTAATATAATAGCGCCAACTCTTCTTCAAAAAGGCTCTTCTCTCCTTTAACACTTCCCAAATCCCATCCTCTGTTTATCTTATTTCACTACTTTTAGTAGCTTCACTCTTTTGCTTCTATTTGGTTCATGGATGATTGAATCATCGAACCTTTTTATTCACCACTGTTGGGTTTTAGAATAAGATGACGAAACCCAATAACTCAATCGCAACTTCAAGCAAAATCCACTAAAGAAGAAGAAGAAGAAGAAGAAGAAGAAGAAGAAGAAGAAGAAGAAGTCATCCGATGATGAGAAATCTGATGAGCATTGATAGTGGGTATCTTTTTTCTATACCTCTACTAGTGTTTTTCTTTTTTTTTTTAATACTTCCTATTCTTTTGGTTGAATATTGATTGTGTTTTTCATTATAGGAGGAAGAGATAGAGTGTGAATTAGCCCAAGTTACATTTGAAGAGCTTCAAAAAGCACGAGCTGATGGTAATGATTCGATTTCTCGAAAGCCCCTTTCGGAGAAAAAACATCGTCGTGCTAACAAGAATACGTATCTTATTTTAAATCTACCAATGAATTCTTCTTCCCATTTTTCTTTACATAATATATTTGTTTCTATTTGTTTTCATAGGCCAATTGAGCTTAAAGTAGTAAGAAACCAGTGAAGTCATTTAGACAGGTTATACAAGCTCCTAAAAGGGTGAGTTGTGTTCCTTGAAATTTGGCTTTGTTTTTTCTGGAATAATAATATTGGTTGCTGAGTATGAAGTATTATAATTTTTTTTTTGCTTGCTCAAATCAATATTAATTTGCATCCCACTTTTGCTTCAAATTGGAGTTATATGCCGGTTGGTGAGCCTTAAAAAGTTTCATAGTTTCTTGGCTATCTGGGAGTGCAGTTTATTTTAAGTATGAAGCATGTTAATTGTAAACTATTGAAGTTGATCTTCTGAATCATGGTCATGGAATTCTTCAATTCTCAGATTTTATCAATATGTTTTGATGTTTTTGGTGAAAATCATTATGTTTGATGTTACAGTGGCTTTTAAGTAGCAAGTAACATAATCCCACCTTGAATTTCTATATTCTAAAGACTGTGTTTACCTATAGATAGTAATATAGATAATAACTTGACACTTCACTATCCTGTGTTTATTTTCTGTTATCAAATTAATTCCTTATTTTTTTTGCCATAAAATTAATTCCTTATTATATAAAACCATTAATTTTATTTCATTTTCCCCTCATTTCTTTTATTCCTTTTAACCTAACAAACATGTTTCTGTTTTATCCAACTCTACATGTATTTTCTAACCAAGTCACAGTATATATTAGTATCTATATTTATAATTCAGATCTTCTATTTGTGTAAGTTCAAAACCATCATAAGCAACTAATCATAATATTTTGTAAATTATGTGTTGCTAAAAATAATCAAGAACATATATAATATAACATAAAATAATTTTCGTTTTTTTTAAAATGATCAAAAAGATTATTTTAGTATTTGTAATTAAATTGACAAGGATTTGGTAATAGAAGGTAAGCACAGGAGAAATTATTAGGTGGGACGGATCCATCACGTCATCCATAGGACCAACCAATGATGTTAAGACAACTCATCAATTTTCTAAAACCCTATCCCAATAATATCTCAAATTTGGGGACTTACGAGGATTTTATTTTAAAAGGGGGCTAAACCTTGGCTAAAATCATGCCTAAATTTAAGGAGATCATTTGACATGGCAAGATTCCGTTGGTTAGTCCCATGGATGACGTGGTGGGTCTGTCTCACCTAATAATTTCTCTAAGCACAGGGTAGTTAAGTGTCAAAATTTAAACCTCAAATGTCATATTTGTTTCACTCAAAACCACAGATATATATAAATAAATGTAATTTACCGAAAATAACTCAATCTATAATAATAGTGCTAAAAAAGATTCACATAAAGCCCAATTATATCAGTGTTAGCGGATGTTGCGGGAGTACCCCTCCTAGATTTGTCAACTCTCTCATTTAATTAATTTACTGCACCTTTTCTACCAAAAAAGAAAAAGTCCAATTATATAGCCCAAGTAGAGACAACAGTGACAACCCAAGCCAAACATAGATAGTCCATATAAATCAGCCCCAATAAACACTAATCATTCATTCTAGCTTAACAATTGCCCTAACTCTTAAATTATGACCTGGTGGTGAAAAGTGACGTAAGCGGCGCACGTTTACGTTTTCTCTGGGCGCACGTTAGACTGAGTGATCTCTTATGGAAGCCTCCCCATCTGGGGGAACGCCGGCGGGGCGGTGCAACCGTAATCCTGCTGGTAAAAGACCGCGAAATGCCGATCTAGAATCTGGTGTTGAAACCCCTTCCTTTCCTACCATGGATTCGGGTATACCAACTTCTCCAGTTGAGAAGACCAAATCCTTCAAAGACGCCTGCAAGGGAAGCAATCTCTCTTGGGAAGAAGTAATAGGGAAGGCTAATTACGACCCTCCCACTCTTGACTGCAAAAACCCAGGGAAGAACGACTGGCCGGAACTTTCAATCCCTCCAGATCTCTTTCAACAAGCCTGCGAACCATGGCGGAAGACACTAATTGTTAAAGTGCTAGGTAAATCCCTAGGCTTTAACTTCCTTTCCCAAAGACTTAAGCAACTCTAGAAGCTTGATAAGGATTTCTCCCTGGTTGACTTGGGATATGATTTTTACTTGGTCAAAGTCGCATGTCCGGAAGATTATTTGAAAATCTTGACAGAAGGCCCTTGGATGGTGGGCGGCTATTATCTAACAGTGAGGAAATGGAAACCTCTCTTCAAACCTTCGGAGGAAACCATCCTCCACTACGGTCTGGATTAGGTTACTAGGTATTCCAATGGAGTTCTTTCACTCAAACATCCTCTGGGAAATTGGTAACATGGTGGGTAGAACCCTCAAGATTGATGCTACCACATAAGAATCTGCTCGGGGACGTTACGCTAGGGTTTGCGTCGAAATTGATCTCACCAAACCCCTAAAAGGTGGAGTGGTTGCTGGAACCATATGCCAACAGATTGAAAATTAGGGTTTAGAAAACATTTGCTTTACCTGTGGATGTTATGGTCATTCAAAGGATTGTGTCCTCAAAAGCAATCGCAAGCCTCCCCTTCAACAACTCAAGATAACCCTACAGAGGACAGTGGCAATGCCGCCATGGAAGAAGAAAAGAAGGAGGAAACTTCTAGAAACCCCTCAGTTGGACCTTGGAGGACTGTTCAGAGGAAGAAGGGTCCGAGCCCATTCAAGAAAGGGCAACTAAGAGCAGATTCCCATGCCCACAACAAAGCTATTGGAACTAGGTTTTCCGCTCTTCAAAGGGAAGAAGACTCTCAGCCCACTCCTAGCAAAGGTAATACCCTAGCAACCAAAGAAGATTTTGATAGGGTTAATAAGGCTGTTAAGAGCTTGTATATCAACAAACCCTCTTTACTTTTGTATGCCGCTGGTAGGAAAAAAGAGAAACCTAAATCTCTTAAAGATATCACTAATGTTCTTCAGAAAAAACACTCCGTCTCAACCTCCCCTGCCCCGAGCTTTAACTCCGGGCCTCCTCACAACCCTCTCTCCCCCGCCCCACTCTACACGGGCCTCCCCGCCGGCACCTCCTCTTCTCAACCCATTTCTCCTTCCTTTAAATTCAAAGCCAAAGCCTTTAACAATTCCTTAGACTTTTCTGCATCCACTTTGTCCCTCACTTGCAATGACCCCATTTCCTTTAATTCTATTCCACTTCATCCTCTTTCCCCTTCTCCTTGCTCGGTCTTGATTCCTCCCGACCCACCTTCCCCTGATCCTCCTCATGGGCTAGCTTTTGAAGATAATTGTAAGAGCTCTGTTGTTGACTTGGAAGAACCCACAGTTGGAACTACCGAAGTTGGTAGTGATAAAAATGATAAGAAATCACCTTGTGATGATATGCAGCTTGAGCCAATTCCCCTCTCCACCAACGATACTGGAAATAACATGCAATCTACTGGGGAATCCACTCAAAATGATGAAGATGCTACTATGGAAGGAGTCAATGGACTCCATTGCTGACTTCTCCTTCCTATCTTTTCCAATGAAAGCCCTCCTCTGGAATGTACGAGGTGCTGGAAGCAGTGATTTTCTAAGAATCATTAGAGATCTCATTAGAAGGCATAAGCCTTCTATCGTTGGTATTTTGGAAACCAGAGTTAATAGTTCCCGTGCCGGTGAGATAGTAAAAAAGATTGGCTTGCCTAGATGGCATATTGTAGAAGGTCTTGGCTTTGCTGGCGGTATTTGGCTCCTCTGGAATGATAAAAAAGTAGATGTTATGGTTGACGACTCCTGCTTTCAAGCCATCTCAGTCTTTGTTATACACAACTCAAATGAATAGAACCTCACTACAGTCTATGGAAGTCCTACTCCCACTATCAGAGAAGACCTGTGGAACTATCTCAAAGAGAAAAGTCAGAACATCAATGGTGCTTGGATTGTTGGCGGTGATTTTTATACATTGCATCTATGTCAGATAAGTCTAACTTTTCTCCCAGTGATACTAGTAGATGCAGAAAATTTCTTGATGTTATCAACACTTGTGAACTTCTTGATCTTGGTTTCTCTGGCTCCAAATATATGTAGCGTAGGACTGGCCAAGGAATTGCTCCTGTATGGGAGATAATTGATAGATTTCTCTGCAACAGCTCTTGGAGATGCCTTTTCCCCAATGCAATTGTCAAACACCTTAATCGAGTTAAATCTGACCATTGCCCCCTTCTTATGGATTCTGATGGGCTAGCTCCTCCTCTCCCCCATTTACGACCATTTCGATTTGAGGTTGCTTGGCAAGAACACGCTGATTTTAGCAACTTCATCAGGGATGTCGGTCTCTTGAACCCTTTACTTGTAAACTTGAGAACTTGGAGACTGTTTTGGTTAAATGGAACAAAGAGATTTTTGGAAATGTCTTTAAACAGAAAGCTAGAATTCGAGCTAGACTTGGGGGAATCCAAAAAGCTCTAGAGAACAATCCGAATCCTTTCCTTTTTAATCTCGAAAGAGAGCTTCAAATAGAATATGAAGACCTCTTGAAGAGAGAGGAGCTTATCTGGTTTCAAAAATCTAGAACCAAGTGGATCCTCTCTAGTGATAGAAACACTTCATATTTCCACACCCTGGCACTAGTCAGAAGAAGCAGAAATAAAATTGGGGCTCTTAAAAACCCTGATGGGACTGGATTGAGGATAAGGAATTGCTTGAGACTCATGCAGTTAGTTACTTCAAGGAACTTTTCACAGAGAAAGAGAGAACCCATTTCAACTACACTGGTAATGTTTCCTTTCCTCCTCTTTGCAAATTGAGATTGATCTGCTGAATGTGGAAGTAAGCCCCGAAGAGACCAAACAAGCTATCTTCTCCATTGGGGCCCATAAAGCCCCTGGACCCGACGGGTTCAATGCCTTCTTTTTTCAAAAGAATTGGGCTGTAGTCAAAACAGATTTGATCAACCTGATTCAAGAAACTTTCAGAACTGGTAAATTGCCTCCAAATATCAACAAAACACTCATCACCCTCATCCCCAAAGTACCCCAACCAACCCAAATTACCCAACTTAGACCTATTGGACTCTGCAATGTTATTTATAAAGCCATAACCAAGATCATTGTCAGGAGAATCCGACCCCTTCTTCCCAAGTTAGTTTCCCCAACTCGAAGCAGCTTTGTGCCGGGAAGACAGATTGTGGATAACATCGTTATTGCCCAGGAAATGATACATTCCTTGAGAAAGAGGAAGGGCAAGACTGGTGCAATGGTCTGGAAAATAGACTTGGAAAAAGCTTATGACAAGATGAGTTGGTATTTTTTGAAAGAAACCTTGCAGGATATTGTCATCGGTGGGGTGCTTCTAGATCTAATAATGGAATGCATCACAACTAGTTCTTTCCAAATCCTCTGGAATGGGGAGAAATCTGAAGAATTTAAACCCACTAGAGGATTAAGGCAGGGGACCCTCTCTCCCCCTATCTTTTTGTTCTTGGTATGGAGAGGCTTTCTCACATCATCATGGATAAAGTTGATAAAAAAATTTGGAGAATTGTCAAAGCCTCCAAGAATGACCCTGGAGTCTCTCATATATTCTTTGCCGATGACGTAGTGCTTTTCTCTCAAGCATCCAGCAGCCAAGTTGAGCGGTTAAGGAGACCCTCGAAGAATTCAGTTCTTGGTCAGGCCAAACAGTGAGCTTCAAAAAATCTAGAATTTTCATCACTCCCAAAACTGCTAGCGACACTTCAAGGGAGATTGTTAGAGTAAGTGGCATTCCAAGAACCACTGACCTTGGTAAATATTTGGGAGTCCCTCTTTTGAATGGGAGAGTCGCCAAAAAGACTTATTGGCACTTGGTGGAGAAAGTATAGAGCAGATTAGCAAGTTGGAAGGTTAATCAATTATCCCTTGCGGGGAGAAGAATTCTAATCCAAACTGCATCGGCTCCTATCTCAAACTATACTATGCAAACCTCTAAAATTCCTATTGGCGTTTGTGAACACATCGATAAAATCAATAGAAGGTTTTTTTGGGGCAGCATTAGTACCAAGCGAAGAATCCATTTGATGAACTGGAAACATGCTGCAAACCAAGGAGGAAGGGGGTATCGGTTTGAAAAAAGCACAAGATGCGAATGTTGCCTTCCTTGCTAAACTTAGTTGGAGACTAATGGAAAATGATAACCAACTTTGGAAGCAAATCCTCATTTGTAAGTATCTCTCTAACAACCCTCCCAATGACAGAGGTAAAAGCTCTTGCTCCCATACGTGGAAAAGCATCCTGGAATGGAAAAAAGTCCTTGAAAAAGGACTGAAATGGAGGGTCGGCGATGGCACTTCTATTAGTTTCTGGAACGATAAATGGATTGACGACTCTTATTCTCTTGCTGAACTCC
The DNA here is from genome assembly GCA_001974805.1 of Corchorus capsularis. Classification (NCBI taxonomy): domain Eukaryota; kingdom Viridiplantae; phylum Streptophyta; class Magnoliopsida; order Malvales; family Malvaceae; genus Corchorus; species Corchorus capsularis. Next base: position 12,588 of record AWWV01012998.1, read on the forward strand.
TTCATTTACCTGCTCACAGTGATGCTGATAGCTACTTGTTTGTGATTTTATTGATGATGAGGGATGGAATTTCGAAAAGCTGAGAAACCATCTCCCTATCGAATTTGTGGACAAGATCACTTGCATCCTAGTCAAAACCACCAGAAATCCCACTGATAGAATTATTTGGAGCTTGACTTCGAACGGTTCATTCACCACCAAATTTGCCTACACCTGCTTGGCCGATAGATTTGAGGAGCCCGACCCCTGTATCAACAGCATTTGGAGTCTCAAAGTGCAACCCAAAATACAAACCTTCCTTTGCTTGGCCTACAACGATAGAATTCTTTGTAATGACAACCGAAGAATGCGCAACCTCAACTCGGAAGCTAAATGAAATTTGCATAATCACCATCGGGAAGACACCATCCACACACTCAGAGATTGCAATAATGCTGCTCCTATCTGGGATGCGCTCATGATGGATATCAGGTTTGAAAGTTGTAGGAATAAACCTTTGAAAGAATGGTTTACTTTCAACTTGGTTACTTGTAGAAACTTGAAAATTGGTGATTGGCATTGGCCTGCTATCTTTGCTGTTATCTGTTGGCATGTTTGGAAATGGAGGAATGCAAAGGTTTTCTCCAATCACTCTATTCCCCTTGATAAAAAATTGGAGACCATTACCAACATTATGAAAGAGTGGGACAAGATCCAAAACAGAGGGAAGCTGGACAAGCCAAAAGAACTCATCTTTTACTCTTGAGACAAGCCTATAGCCACTTGGATCAAACTTAATACGGATGGAAGTTGGGATCAACAAAGGAACATCGCAGTAGCAGGGGGCATTTTTAGGGACTGTCAAGGGCGTTGGCTTACTGGTTTTGGCCTTAATATAAGGTATTGTAGTATAGATGTAGCTGAGTTATAGGCCATCTACCATGGTGTCAAATATGCAAGGCAATTGGGCATGGATTTTGTGGAAATTGAATCAGACTCCAACAACTCAGTCCGAGCTATTAAGCAAGGAATCTCCGTTAATCATCCACTGGCCCCTCTTGTCAACTTCATTAAGGAGCTTCTGACAAATGATTGGCACTGGAAAATCGATTTCATCCCACGAGAGAAAAATATGGCTGCCGACTGGTTAGCCAAATGGAGCTGTGATTAGAACAGGGGACTTCATCTTCTTTGCAGACCACCACCTGGACTGAGCAATATTATCTCGGCTGATTGTGTTGGGGTTGGCCACCCCAGAATAGTTGCTAATTAATTGGGCCCCAGGCCCCGGTCCTTACCAAAAAAAAAATTGCCCTAACTCTTAGTCAACAAGCTCGAGCTCTTCTTTTCTAAGTACTGGTTAATTGGAATTAGTTGGGTAACGGGTAGTTTGAATCCTAGTCGGACTCTAACTCTACACATAATTCTTATTACTTTATAGGATATATATCACAATTCCTGAAAATTATATAAGATAATCTAATTACTCATAACCCTTACTTTGGTTTTTTTTTTTAGTGAATAAAACAACTGGACCAAATTCAGTTTCAGCAATGACGTTCGAGGAGGAATTGAAAAATAAGTGTCCTCCTGGTTGGCGGTATCGTCCTCCTAACCAAGAGTTGTATAGTTTCTTGGAGCTTGACGCTTCCAAACATTCCTTTGGTTTCAACCTTATTTTTGTGCAAACTCTACTCTACCGCCATGATCCTCAAGAAATCATTTCTAAATTAGGGCTCCGTTTGGTTCACGGAAATTGACTTCTAGAAATTGATTTCTGGAAAATAATCTAATTTTCCGGAAATGATGAAATTTTTTGTTGTTTGGATGGTCATATAAAAAACATTTTCCAATGTTTGGCTATTTCATGGAAAATAAGACATTTTTTTTGCAAAGATAGTAATATTTTTCATTTTTAACTTTTTATATCTACTATTGCCAAAAAAATAAATCGTTAATTTACTATGCTCTTGCTCCATGCGTTCATCAAAGTTCATCAATTCCTTCTCACATCACATGGACTCCATTTTTTTTAAGGCAAAACAATCATTTCTTGCTCTTGAATCTCATTATTACCATGATCTCCATCTCCTTGTGTTGAACACAAAGGGGAAGAAGGAAAAGAGGAAATAGCAGAAGAATAAGAAGAGGAAGAATTATCAGAAGAAAGATCAAGAAGCAGATCAATTAAGGCAGTAATTATAAACCCATGATTGGTCTTCCTATTGACCTTCAAATACCGAGCCAACAGCTCTTTCAAGCATTCCCAATCCTTAAGCCCATGCATTCGTTTCCACCATCTCCTCCATAGATCTGGACTCCACATGAAAACAGATATGATGTCCTTCCATAAAATCATCATAAGAATAGGACTACCGCTATGGCAAGAGCATCCATATCTGCTTTAAGTGTGACGAAAGGAGGCTTTGCTAAGAACAACACTAGTAATCAAAAACTGGGTATTTGCAAAGAAATTGAGTTAAAAAGCCATGAAAGTAGATGAAGGATTTGGGATTTGAGGCATATTTTGGGGTTTTCTCTTTTAATAATAATTCCAGTTTGTGGTGGTTGTTATAAATAATGAAATGGAAATGAGGAGGAAGACGATCGGTGACCTCGCCGGCGAAGGAAAAGGCGGTGACGATGGTAGGAGAGGTCGTGAGTTGTGATAGAAGATAGAGGAAGGATTTGGATGGTGCGGGGAAGGGCCGGAATGCTAGACTTGTTCCACGGAAATTGTCTTCCGCTCCTCACAAGCGGAAGACAATTTCCCTTGGAATGAGGTTTTTTTCCATTGACCAGAAGAATATTTTCCCGTTGACTACCTATTTTCCGTGAACCAAACATAGGAAAATGCAGAAAATATTTTCTGGAAGTCAATTTCCGTGAACCAAACGGAGCCTAGGTAATACATTTCCATGCATCATAATTCTTTCTTTCTTATTTTTATTGTTTCTTTTGATGATTGATGATCATAGAAAAAGTTATTATACTATTATTTATAAGATTCTTAATCATTGAATTGCCTAGAAATAAAATATTTTTGCTAAGTATCTTTTGGAAAATTGTTTTTTTTCCCCGAAAAAATAACCTTCGTTTAGATAGTAGTTTTAGTGCATACATAATTCATACCATAATTCGTTAGACTAGTTAGTAACTTATATTAGTATTCTTAGTAACTTATATTAGTATTTTTTTTGTTAGTATCTTTTGGAAAATTGATCCTAATTTAGTTAGTAACTTATATTAGTATTCTTTTTGGTTAGTATCTTTTGGAAAATTGATCCTAATTTGGTGTTAAATAACCTTCGTTTAGATAGTAGTTTTAGTGCATACATCTTTCATAACCAACAAGTGGTTGGTTCAAGTGATTCGCCACTTGTTCCCCTTAAGCAAGGTCTCGAATTCGAGTCTTGGAAATGAAAATTTTATCTGTTACATGGCTCAGATATTTGCCCGAACCGATCGGATTCAGGATTGGATACAGGAACAGACACAACAGAGAGGTATATTATTAATCATGGAATCGATGAAAAATATCCCTATCCATATCGTACTCCGAAAGGATATTGGGAGCCTACTACAACTTTTGAAGCCTTTCCTTCTATGAGACTCAAAACTTCACTTGCCTTCTTTGAAGGCAATTACCCCCGTGGCACAAAAGCTGGCTAGAAAATTTATGAATACCAAATTATCCCAGAGGTAATCATCTCATTCAATCAGACTAATTCAAAATTAATTTTTGGTACAAACTCCCGAGCACCTAAATTAAGTTGAGTCCGGATGCGTCAAATCCATTTAAAGAAATTTTATGAGGTTCCAATCTGAAACTTTGGGCATTGAGTTCCTACTTTGTTAATTCAAAAAATTATTAAACTAAGAATACTTAACATAGTTTTTAAATTTATTTTTAATAGTAACTTTTTTTTCTTGGTTAATTACTTATTAATATTATTGATTGTAGGGAAGTGGAAGATTTAGCAAGATCATACACAACGAACCCAAATGCAAACCCAAGGAGGAAAAGCATGGTGAGGATGACTCACAAGCTGAAACATGATCAATGTCAACTTCTCTCTTAGCATTTTAATTATATCAACTCCTCTTAACATTTTATTGGCACTTGTATCGAAAAAAAAAAACATTTTATTGGCACGTTATTGGTTCATATACCACTTTCTTTTTTGGTGTAGGCTGGCTTGGGATTCTGATCAGACCTATATAATATTATTGTCACCATTTAATAAGTTTTATTTTTGAAGTATATTGAGTGCTAGTTTTTTTTTTGGCTAAAATCTCAATTAGGGCTCTAAACTTTGTCAAAAGGGTCAAATAAGTGCCCAAACTATGAAAAGGTTAAATTAGTGCCTGAACTTTTCGATTTGGGTCAATTCAGTCCAAAATGTTAGATTATAAATCTGTTAAATGTAAATAATCCAAAACATTTTGGAGTATGAATGAGAGATAGATGAAATTAAAATTACTACAAAAAAAGTATATTTTTTGGCCGAAAATTAAACAAATGAATTATTAATTTTTTTACGATAAGATATAATTCATAAAAATTAATCTTTTTACACAAATGAATTCATATGATATGATGATTATTAAACAAATCATGCACTTCCTTTGTTTTTTATGTCCTTTTATCCATCTAAAATGGATTAAAAAAATTTTACTTAGATAAAAAAACATGGGAGCATTGCTAAAAAAAAAAAAAACAGGAGCATTGGCATGAAAATTAACCTCACTTATTGTTTCTTAAGAGATTTAGCAAATTCTTCAGTTTTCATGCTTCTGCTTTGCTAATGCCGATAATGTCCGCATCACACATAGCCGAACCCGATTTTTGTTATATATGTGATAAGTGAGAGAAGTTTATTACAATTACTAATATGTAGTGTAGAGTTTTATTTCATAATGAGCCGATCCATAATTACTAATAAAGAAAAAAGCAATGATATTAATTAGTACTCTTACCTCATAAAAGGTGTATTGATGCCTAACCACACTTGCTCTTTCTACTTATAAAAGCTTATCTCCCTCATGAACTGCTATCTTAGCACCTATTATTGAGGCCGAAAATGTCAAGGCTTCAACATCGAGTTCCGAGATGCCTGCAAGAGAGAAAACCATTAGAAGGGTCCCCCGGGGATGTCGGAGGGACTTCCTTCGACGGTCAAGTCAGTTAGGGGTCCTCTTTAGTGTAGTGAGAGTTGAAGAGTCTAATCATGTATGTGTGAGCTTGTGTTCTCTCATCTTATTCCATGTTATGAGTTTATGAGCTATACCTTGGCTTTATATATACCTTGAATGAGGCTTGGATCTCCATTAGCTAGTGGGCATTGGGTCCAAATCTAATATGCCCTCCAGCCATGATGGTTATAAAGTGACCGGACGAATGGCCTGCCTCCGAGTATCATGTGGGGATGGGGGGGGGGGGGTGTTCTTGTTGAGGAGTTAGTTTTTCCCATGTTTGCTCTTCCTAAGTAGTCTTGAGCTTGCCCCCCGAGTGGAGGTCTACCATGTGGTGAGCGGTCATCGCTTGGTGGTGATGGACTATCCTTTGAAGGTCTACTGTGCTCATGGCTGATCAGTCTTCTCTTAGTGGTCTCCCGCCTTCCGTGGTGAGCGACCTTCACTTAGAGATCTACCACGTTTAATGCTGGGTGCGCTGCCACTTCGGATGGGGGGCGTGCTCCCATTTCCGATGGTGGGTGCACTCCTACTTCTGATGGTGAGCATTTTCCCACATTTGATGGTGAGCATTCTCCGATTTTTTTATGGTGAATCGTCTTTTCGTGATCTACCACCTGCAATGACAATGGATCTTCTTCCTTTATTTTATTTTATTTTATTTTAGTTTTTTGCGATCTTCGAACGATCATCTCTTTCGTGAGCGTTCTACACTTTGGGATATTCGAGTGTTCCACACTTTGCGATACCTAGGCATTCTACGCTTTGAGGTCTCCAAGCGTTCTACGTATTTTTGTCTTCGAGAGAGTACTACCGCTTCGCGATCTTTGGGAGCGTACTACCACTTCGCGAACTTTGGGCGCACTCCCCCTTCCGATGGTGGGCGCGCGACGTCCTCTTCTGATGGTTGGCTTGTGGCGCCATCTCCCGATAATGCGTGTACAACGCCCTCTTGCGATGGTGGGCGCATGGCGCTCTTCCAATGGTAGGCGCACAACACTCTTTGAATGGTAGGTGCACGTTGCGCCCTTTTTCGATGGTGGGCATGCGGCACCCTCTTCAAAGGTGGTGTGTGTACGACGCTTTCTTCCAAGATGGTGGGTGTACGGTGCTGTCTTCCAAGATGGTGGGCGTACGACGCCCTTTTCCAAGATGGTGAGTGTACGACACCTTCATCTAAGATGGTGGGTATACGATGCTCACGTCCAAGATGGTGGGCGTACGACGGCATTTTCCAAGAAGATGAGCATACCTCACCTTCTTTCAAGATGGTGGACGTGCGGCGCCCTCTTGCATGGCGGGTGTACCGTGCCCTCTTCCAAGATGGTGGCTGTATAACGCCCTCTCCAAAGATGGTGGTTGTACGCCGCCCTCTCCCAAGATGGTTGCTGTACGACGCCTTCTTCCAAGATGCTTGGCGCGCTCCCACTTTTGATATTCGGCTTTCTATGCTTTGCAAGCTTCAGGCAAAAGCATATATTGCCTTTCGAACTTGGGATGTGCTACACTTTTCGAATTCCAAGAGCGTTCTATGCTTTGTAATCTTTGGGGGCGTACTACCGCTTTGTGATCTTCGAGGGCGTACTACCGCTTTATAATCCTTTAGGGCATACTACCGCTTTGTGATCCTTGAGGGCGTACTACCGTTTTGCGATCTTTGAGGCGAACTACGCCCTTTCCATTTTTTTTTTTTATGGTTTCCCATGACTTGGCATATTTTGCTCACTATTGATTTTGCGCATGCGAGATGTTCATTTTCAAACAGGTCGGGCGACTTTATTGCTCTCGTATTTTTTGCATCTGCTCTTTTTTAGAGGCCATGCGTTGGGTTTTGTTCCCATGAGTTACATTTTGTGGTCTCATTGTTGAGGCTAAATACTAAATTCAGGATATAACGTTTGTCTCTAAATCCAATTCAGGATACACCGTTACCATTTGTGTCAATTTAGGATATAACGTTATCGTTTTGTGTTATTTCAGGATAAAAATTAACGGGACCGTTTGTTTGTATTACACGGGCTTAAGAATCGCGTCATGGACCAAAATATGTGTAAACTTGGGTTTTTTTAAGCCAGCTGGTCATTCTTAAAAACTTTTATTTTGAAATAAATAATTAGTA
>AWWV01012999.1:0-67930 GCA_001974805.1 Corchorus capsularis
AAACGCCATTTTCCTATTCCCATATTCTCTCATGTATCTCTGTTTTTCCAATTTTTTTGCTTCAAAATCAAATCTTTGTCGTTACTCATTCTTTCTTCAACATTAAAGCTTTTTTTTTCATGTATCGTATTCTTCTATCTCTCTCCCTTCTACCCATCTCTACTGGTGAACTTTTCCGATCTAATGAAGATGATATCCCGGTTACTGAATATGCCTTAATTCGTAATATTGAGGCTTCAATTTAGCTAGGCATTCAACCTACAGCAGGTTACATCTTAAAGCGATGACAGGATTCTTTCTTGGTCTCCTCCAAGCAAGGGTTTGTGTCTTTGTGAAGTTGAATATGGACGGATAAATGTCGATTCTTCTTGTTGCTACTTGTGGGTTTTTTGCTTTTGATATGTCTTAATAGTATAGTTTGATGGGAATATGCCGAACCGAGGCTTGATGGAACCGAGATAAAAGGTAAAGACACTCCAAGATCAGGTGTGCAAAGGGATAACAATAGATTAAGTAGTCGACCGAAGCATCAGTACCACCAAGCTTGAGTCCACGTCGGCTTTTACTTTTTTTCGTCTGCCGAATCTGTTTTGCTTGGATGTTGATATGTCCCATTTGTAACCCGATTTGGTTTATTGAACAATAAAATTACCTATAATTTTCTTCAGATTCCTTTTGTTTTTGGTTTTGATTTGGAGAAACTAAGTTAAGATTTGAGTTTAGGAGAAAGAAGTCTCTGAATTTGGTTGGGATTTGTTTAGACTTGGTTTGATTTGATATTTAGAATTTAGATCTAGTAAATTAGGTTGAGATTTGGGGAAATCCATGGATGAAAGCAAGAAGGGGAAGGTTCAAAGAAGTAACCTGGAGAGTTTAATGGTTGTTGGCAACTCCAATGTGGTGGACTACGGTGGTTCATGGCTGGGTATGGCTTGTTCTTCATGTTCTTAGAAGTTCATTATCTTTTTGTGTTCAGGGAGGTTATTTGATTGGTAAAAAGGAATAAAAAAGGGTAATAAGTTGTTTTTTAGAGATAAATTATTTTATATATTAAATAAAATTAAATTATCTTTTCGATTAGAAAGAGGAATTATTAAAAATTAAATTATTTTTTATTTAATTTTAAATTTTACATAATTTTGATAGAATAGAAAAATCCATGCTGGCATCCATGTCAGCCTATCGAGTGCCACGTCAGCCTGTCAGAGCGCCATATCAGTTTGTCAGAGCGCGTGTAAGTCAAACATGCTCATTTATCCTGAATTGACATAATCCGATAACGTTACATCCTAAATTAACACAGATGGTAACGGTGTATCCTGAATTGGATTTTGGAGCAAGCGTTATATCCTGAATTGAGTATTTAGCCCATTGTTGATTCTCTTAGGGAATTCTAACGTGAGTCCAACAGTGCCTTGGTGGATCTTTTCCCTTATGGAAGTATTGTGATCTTAAGAAGATTCGGTCGTACGTCCCAGTTAGTAGGGTAGTCTTTCTGAGACTTTATCGTACACCTTGTTGCTTTGTCCGAGACTTGTATTTTGTGGCCTCAATCGTTGATCCTTTTAGGGGATTCGAACTTGAGTCCAGCGTTGCGTTAGTGTAGCTTTCCTCTAGTGGGTATCATATGATCTTTGAGAAGATTTGGTCGTACGCCCAGCTTGGTGGGATGTGCCTCTTTAAGGGCTTTGCCGTACGCCATTTGCTCTCTTAAGGTGTTTCGGTTTCATAGTAGAGGCCAATTCGTGTATCCGCTACGGGGACAGTGACGTATGTCCACTTCGGTTCTTTATACGAACCTTTAGTTCAACCTTCATAGGGGTTGAATTTGGATGTGGGTTGTATGCCTTTAGGATGATTCTTTATATGAACCTTTAGTTCAACCTTCGTAGGGGTGGAATTTGGATGTAGGCTGTATGCCTTTGGGAGGGTGTTTGCTCAATTACATTGCTCGTGGGGGATGCTCAATAAGTTGTGCAACCGAGGAATGCTCGATCGTTCTTATCGCACGAGTGGGGGATGCCCACTTGGTCGTGCGACCAAAGGATGCTGAGTGTGGAGCAAGAATGTGTAACATCTCAAAGGTGTCGTGCGCAATTAAGATTTGCTTTCTATACATAGCGCTCATGCAAATATCATGATGCATGCGTGGCAATTCTTAGGCCCATACTACCACAAAAAATTATAAAAGGCATTGTCGGCGCTTGGCGCACTGTCTGGGGTCGGTTTGCCATGAAATTTCGGCGGGCGCTTCGCCTTATTGCCCCCAAGCTGATGGTATTGGCGGTGCAGCAATATAAATGTACGAAAATCTAACCGGCACCCTCTCCCAAGATGGTGGTTGTACAGCGCCCTCTCCTAAGATGGTGGCTGTACGGCGCCTTCTTCTAGGATGGTTGGCGCGCTCCCACTTTTGATGTCCGGTGTTCTACGCTTTGCAAGCTTCAGGTAAAAGCATATTACGCCTTTCGAACTTGGGATGTGCTACACTTTTCGAGTTCCGAGAGCGTTCTATGCTTTGTAATCTTTGGGGGCGACTACCGCTTTGTGAACTTCGAGGGCGTACTACCGCTTTGTAATCCTTTAGGGCATAATTAATTTCAATTATTGCTAGATAAATGCAACCCTGTGAGTTTAAATTTGTTATTTTATTTTGTTAATATTTTTCTTTATGTGGAATTATTTATTTTGTTCCTATGGTAGTAAAACTCTATGTATATATATACAAATGGACGAGTCGGGTATTTGGGTTTGGTAATTTGGGTTAGGTCAGTTTCAGATTAAGGAAATTCCGGGTCATACTAGTTCAGTTAATTTTCAATTTCAGATTGGGTTGGGTTCGGATCGCTCAAATGTTGGGTCATTTGGGTTTGGGTAAATTATGGTTTGAGTCTTTTTAAGTGTCGGTTCATATGGTTTAAATGATTTCAGGTTTGAGCTTTGGATTTTCGGGTTCGGTTCTTTTCGGATTCGGATCCTTTAAATATAATTAATTCCAATTCGGGTTAATCTCTCGGGGTTGATCGGGTTCGGGTAATTTTGGGTCTGGGTCGTTTCAGGGTCGAATCATTGAGGATTCAGGTTATTTTGGTTCCGGGATTGAGCGGATTTTTTGGTCAAATAAGGTCGGATCAAGTTTGGTTTCGAGTACCGACACTCGGGTCAAATTTTGCCAACTCTAATAGAATTATTTAGAAATTAGTAGGTTGCTTGAGATTTTGATTTTCATTTAATTTAAATATATTGGAACACATGTAATGCACGTGAAAGTAATGATTAGTGTACTTAAAAAGACATGAAAAGACCTAGGATTTAACAAAGAGAATAAGATAACAACCTGATCTTGATAGTAATCCTCTAGTTTCACCAAGTCATTGTCTATATATAATCAACCCTTTATTATCAACCCTTTATCAACCCTTTATTAATGAGAGGAGGGGTGGATCAGTGTTCATTTTTTCCAATCAAATGAACAGTGATAAAAACCCAATTTGAAACCCGCGTGCCCGCTCCATAATCCGATACCTGACCCTGTTCACCTTATTTTGGCCTCGCTTTCCAGCTTCCTCTCTTCTCCTCATTTCACCCCGCCGTTTTCAGCCTCTGCTCTCCCGCTTTCAACCCCTCACTTCGTTTGTCGTCGTTTTTTTCCTGTTCTGCCTTTGCCGGTTCCTCCATCTCGTTCTTCTTCCTCTATTATTTATTATCCATACTCTTCTGTTTGTTGACCTAATCGTCGTGGGTTGCTCCGGCCGCTCCATTCTCGACGGTTTTCAGGTGAGTTCAGAGGAGAGTTTTCGGTTTTCAGGTGAGTTTAGAGGAGAGATTTCAGATTTTCGGTTGGGTTTCGTGCATTATACATCTTTTTTGTTTATCTGCTACAAATCTCTTTCTCATTGCCGAATATTTGATGCTTTTGGTTGGGCTTTCATTTATTTGTGTTTGTTGATTTTGTCGATTTTCAGTCGGGCAAGGCAAGTGAGAATGTTTGATTTTGTGTTACCGATTGAATTGAAAGACGTTTTACGATTGGGTCTGCAAAGGTACCTCCCCTTTGGCAACATTTCTGACAATTTTAATTTGTTTTTAAGTTCCTTTTTTTGTTGATTTTAGATATAAAAATTGCAAATTTTTGTCAACTACAGACTACAGAGTACCAGATGAAGCAAAGAGCGGCTCCATGAGATCAGTTCTATGCTTTTGCTCAGGTAAAATGTGTTTGTGATGAAGTATTGCTAACTTATTTCTATTGGTATAAGATGGTATTTTCTCCATATTTTTTGGCACTTTTTAGTTGAACTGAAAGGACATTGGTACAATTTGCATTAAGCAATTTGAGTCTTCTCTACATTTTAAACTTGATGTTTCAAATTGTTGTTGATATGGCCAATTTGCATTAAGCAATTTGAGTCTTCTCTACATTTTAAACTTTATGTTTCAAATTGTTGCTGATATGGCAGAAACGGCAGGGGACCCAAGGGCTTATTCAGATTGAGAACCCAAATCTAGCTAAGCAAAAGAATTTGAAAGCTAGAGATGTTGATATAAGTTCTAAAATTTGTGGCGCCAATGTGTGAAGTGCAGCCATATGATAGAGCTTTCTGAGGGTTGCTTCCACATAATGCGCAGGTATGTATTTGATTCTGGTTATGGTTTAATTATTTTTTTTTTCGAAGTATTTTTCCCCATATGACCAAGTTTGTTAAAAAACCAAGAAAAGTCAAAGGAGAAAAGGAGGTGGCTGGAGGACGCTGCTTGAAAAGGTTTGGGGGCCTTTTTCTTTTATATATATAAAATTTTTGGAGGTGCGGAGGAAGGGTTGGGGTTGGTGGAAGATCACATAATGATTCTGATCCAAGTTGTGAATAATTTTCATGGTTAGCTGTCAAGGAAGGAACATGCACATTATTTAGAGTAAAATTTTCATTTAAAGAATTTCTATTAAGAGCACGGTGAGACTGAATTATGTAGAATTCCTACATCCTTTGCAGTGAAGGTAAAACAAGGTGGTTCTAGGTTTGAAATTGAGACACGTACTTGCTCTCTGTTTCTTTGTAACAACAGAAAGGAAAGTATGTTACTAAACTATGTTATGGTTGTCATGGAGTCATTTCCTCAGTGTCCTCCAGGCTCTCATAAGTTGCATATCATATGTCCATTTGTGTTTGGACTTGACAGTTATGACTAAATGTTACATACTAACTTATTTGTTTTTATTGTGTTGCGCTAATAGATACTACCATAAGTCCACAACCTTTTGAATTGGCAAATTAATTGTTGGTTATTATGTTCATACACTATATTCATTTTTTTTCAAATTATAGATATGCGATTTAAGCTTAGGCAATATCTTCTGCCCATAAGAAAAGTATGGCCCAAGTTCTCCCAACACAAGCTTTTTATTCTCAAAAGGTATATCACTATCTCTATATTCTAGAATGTCAGCATATCCTTGAATTTCTGTTTCTCTTAGTGGTGAGAGTTTAGTTCTTTATTTCTTAAATTTCCAAAGGCCATTTGTTGTTTGTGCTTAGATTCCTTTTGATACACTTTGTGTAGAGCTTGCACTATTTTCCTATGAGTTCCTTGCTTTACAGGCCCTTTGTCACGTTGCACATAAACTATAATGGTTCAGTAAACAAATCCATTTCTTTTGATTGGAGATTTATTCAGTTTGAGTTCCATTATACTTTCTTACACAAGATGAACACATTTGAATTGACAATAAAGCTTATGTGTTCTAATGATTACTCCATTATTCATTAAAAGAATAGAAGAAAAAATATAACAGCATATACTGATGGCAGAGTGTATGAAGGATGAATTGATAATGCAGAGTTTAAGGCTAATTGTTTTGAAGGATAAAGAACTCTCTGAATAGGAACAAAACTTAAGAAGTAAACCCCAAAATCTAAATTGGGAACAAAAAATTGAGGATTGAACAAAACACAGAATAGAGGATTGAACAGTTAACCCATATATAGGGAGCAGGTGACCAAATAAACCGACCCAGCAGAGTAAATGCTCATTAAGTCCGATAATATCCCATATAGTTGACACAAACCAAGAATATTAAATAGTTTCAGCTTTGAATAAGAGGAGATGCAACATGAACACCCATTCTTGCTTCTTTCTTTTCTTTCCTGACCTTCGATTTTCTCTTTCGTTTCTCCTTCCCTCTTTTCTCATCTTCTTCATCTTCATATTTCTTCTCTCTCTACAATAATTTCCTTATATTATTCCCTTCAAAATTCCTTCAATTGAAGGTTGTTGCTCTTTTCTGGGTTTGGTGTTTTTTGTTTTGTGGAAATTTTCATTTGTATTCCCTAATTCCTTTGTGGGTTTACTTTTTGATATAGGTTGCTATTTCTTTTGTCATTTTGATGATGGGTTTCTGTTTGTGCAGAGGAAGGCAGTATATCCTCTGTTCCTTACTCCAAACGATGACCAACAATATTTTATCAAGCATTTCTAGACTTGGCTGGTGCGTGCAAAGAAAGGGACAAATAGAATCAGGCATTGGTGTGAATCCTCAGTCAAAAAGGTAAGCCTCTCTTTCTTCTTATCTTGTGGGTATTAATTTTTTTTATTCAAATCAATTTGCTTGCTTGAGAACTGACATAGGTTTATATCTATAACTTTAAGCTTTTAATTCTTATATTTTTTTAATAATTTCTCTCTATACCTTTGCTTGCTCAAATAAATTCCCTATAATTTAAACGAAAAATTCTCTAAAGAATTTGTATATTCACTTGGTAAAAATTTGTAGCACTTTGTTGATATCAATTCTGTTTCCGCATTTTAACAGAAGGGTTGAAAGAAAACAAGAATTGTCACTTTTTGGGCTTATCTCTTTGAGCAATAATTTTCATGGTGTTGGTGTTCCATGCTCAAGAGAGTTATCCACGTCTTCAGATTTTGTTTTTGTGGCCTGTGTGTAATCTGGTTTTTAGGATAGAGATTACCTCAGTCAGAATTCATCTATCATCCATGTCATGTGTATATATATAATGGTAAAAATTTATGCCGTTACACCTGAATTGCATGTGCAATTTAAAGTTCAAGCAGCCTCGGGCAGTTTTGGGTTTGGGTCTTTGATTTTTCTTCTATCAGATTGAATTTCAGGCTCAACATTCAAGATAGTTTAATAAATAAATAATTAAAGGATTAAGGCTTAAGCTTAACTACAATGTATATACAAAGCAAATCAAAAAAGGCATAAGATCATAAGGCTTTAGGCTAGGGCCTTTATATTATTTAATTCAACTTTTAGATGAATGGCAGGTGCTACATGGTGGGATTCCACTACCTATATGCTTCAACTTTCTTTAGGTAACAACTCTTGGTTTTCTCATTTGTTTTGAACTCTACTGGAACTGACCGTTTAGTAGTTGAAATCTTATATTGCGAAATGGTAGTTCTCAAAAATATGGATTAAATACATTGCAATGAATTACGATGTTACTTTCAGTTACCACTTATGCCTTCATTTATTTTAGAAAACAACAACATTTGGGAGCTAATCTATGTGGATTAGGTAGTTAGTTTAAGTTACTCAACTCAAGCATAAGAATCTTTAGTTTGATACATATTTGTCAATGGGTTCATGAAACCTTTGGGGCACAAATACTTTTTCAAGGAGTTGGATTGCTTCATAATGGTTTTGCGTGAGTAATTCTGTAATTTTAACATTTTGCACTTAACTATCCGATGATGTAATAAGAAATATTTGAAAGGGAAAAGCTAAATTTATCAATTCAGATGGGATTTCAAAGAATATGTTTCTATTGTCAGTTTTTATGTTGGAGCAAAAATTCAAACCATTGTCTTAATTTCTTTGCTCTGAATGGAAGTAAACTCAAGGTCAGTTGGAAAAATATATATTGAAAAAAAAACAAGGTAAACATCTAGTTTAAGACAGATAATAGTAGATTAGTAGTTAAATTTCATGTGTCACCTTTACGGAAAGTGATTTCGAATTTGTTTGGCATAAACTATTTATATACTGTGTTGCATAGCAGGAGAAAGAAGGTTTGCTTAAAGAATGATTTATGAATGCTTAATGTAAAGCTTTCCAAGGCTTCTTTATTGACTTTGGTAGCAATTTTGATTTCTTTTTTCCATACTCAATTATTGATGGTTTCTCTACATTGTTTTCTAATTATATGTCTGAATACATGGGTTTCTCCACATTTTCTTTGTGGGGTTTTGTTTTTACTTAAGAACATAGATTCTTTCCCATTTCCTTGGTTTTTTGAAGTTTGGGGTTTGTGTTTTAGTTAACTGAAGACTGGAGGGAGACTTTGTTTTCTGCATTGAGCAGAGCAGGAGGCACTGCTTTCAATAACATGGCTGTTGGCTACAACAACGTTGATGTTAATGCTGCAGTTGGTAATGCTCCTGTAAGTTAACTTCTTCTCATAGTTTGGCACTAGCTTTTGTTCTATGGTCTTCCTATATGGCTATATCTGTATTTGAATAGGCTAAGTAATCAATAATCTTGGGTTGGTTTTGTTCTGTTTCCTAATCAATTACAAGTTCACACTTCACCTGCTTGATTCTATCATTCTATGGTAATAGGAATTGAATTTTACTGCTAGCACATTAAATAAACTTACAAAGATTTCAGTTCATTACCTAACAACTATCTTCTTCATTTGAATTGCTGATGTAGGCAATGTAGGCATAGTTTGAATTCCGTTGTAGACCATGATTTTTATTTTCTCCACACTTTTTTGATGATTATGATATTTGAATTGAGTCATTGTCTTTGATCTTTGAATTGGAAGATCCGTCTTAGCAGGTATCAATTAATCTAAGCAAATTGATAATGCCATAAATTCATCAAATGATATTATGCACATATTCATATGAAGTGTGCTAAAGGTAGGTAGTCCTATGAAAATAGAATAACAGCTTCATTAAACCAAATATTTCCTTTCTGCATTTCTTTTCACCTCAAATTACTGTGGCTTTGCAAAGTCATTCAAAAATTTGTTCGGCAAATGATTTAGATAAGGTACTAAAAAAACCCCATTGCCATGAGCCTTGCTATTTATGTTAAGTTTAGATAAGTTTCTTCAGAAACTAGATACATTACCTAGCAGAAATCAGTCGTGTAGTAGGAAGAAAATGAAAATTGAATATTAGATTAGAAAGGGAAAGGAAGAAAATGAAAATTGGATATTAGGTTGGCAGCAATCTGCTTCAGTCCAAGAAGGAAGGCTTTCTTAGGAGATGTTTTGACAGCAATGTTATAACACCTGATAGTTTGTAAAAAATGCTTTGCCTGCTTAAAGATATCCCTTTAATTCCAAAGGTGATATTCTTCTATAAGAAACTTTTAGTTTGTTGATATCGTCAATTTCATAGTAGCAACTTTGTAAAATTCCATTATTGGAACTGAGCTGCTCAAATTAAATTATTTTAGATAGTTAGATGTCAAGCCCTTGGGTCCTATCACTTGATTGTCTTCTTTGTCATCAATGCTATAGTTGTTGAGGCTTATGAAAAATATATATTGGTCTCTCTTATTCACAATTGGTAGGTATATTCGATAACTGGCATTTACTTCATCATATTGTAAACTTATATTGATGTAGTGATTAACCTAAGTACTCTTCATCCCTACAGGGTTTTAAATCAAGAATTGAAGATGTCAAAGGAAATTTTGTAAAGAGGAGAAAGGATGGAAAACTACCAGGTGACACAATAACAGTCCCGAAGAACTGGTGGCAGCAACAGTCAGAGTGGCCATACCCAACTGTAAACTACTAACTTCTCCTAATATTACTGGATATATAAATTAATTATCTAATTTTTACAATAAGGAGACATGGCAACTTGGAGGAAATACATTGAAACTAATTAGAGCTGTTTCTAAAGAATATATATTATAATTTGACATGCATGGTAATTGATATTTATCTCCAATTATCACGTCCTCTTGACTTTAATTTAGCTTATTTTTTATGGGTTTTCTTTGTTATTTTCAAGCCAATAAGATCTGGAAATGGGAAAAATGGGTTGTTTTATATTTGGCATGTTAAGAACACCTAACGGTGCTTTTAGTTTAGATAGAATGCATTGGTAAAAGACATTTTATTCTTTTTAGGGCTGAGAATTGATCTGGGTTATGCAAAAAAGTTTCATCTTTATTTTATTTAGAGTGTTTTTCTTTTGCATAGTTTTTAAAAGGGGTTTAAAAATTGAAGTTGGAATTGGAAGTGGGGCTTGGAATGATGAAGGTAAGGCTATGGTTGCTGTTGATTTGAAATTTTTTATAGATGTTCAGTCAAGAGACCATTCTGATTATGAACCCAAAGTGCAGGGGCCTTGACACATGGCTCAATGAAGTACTATGGAAAATATTTGTAGTTTATCTGCACATTCTTTTTGTATTAATTATAATCTCCATTGCGTCTTTTAAAATCTTAGGCAAAGAAAAACATGAATGGAATTCCATCCTCCAAAGAAAGAACACTTTTACTGGCTTGCTCTCTCAATTTGATGTTATCTTACTTGAAAACAGGGCTATATGATGAGTATATAAAAGAAGGCTTTGAGGTATAGAAAGTCATCTTTTTTCCTGCTCTTATCAATTCCTTTCAAACTTGGGATTAAGATTAAGGCTTAATGTTCATGTATATCAGCTCTTGCTTCAAGTGTAGGTTTTTCTTTAGACACGATACATTGGAAGGTTCACATGTTTTGGTCATAACTTATTGAAATTGGATGCATGTGATTTGAGTAGTACCCAATATCCATGGACATTTAAACTCTGAAACTTTTGTCTAATTTCCTTGATTTTTGGAAATGCAGAATCTTGCTCACAATCGGTTGCATGTGATGTGTTTTCTAACAACACATAGGAATCATTCAGTTTGCAGTAAGCATTTGATTGCATTACTGAGTCCTGTGGTCTGTATTTTGATTGCATTAGCTGTATGAGCAGTGTATTATATGTTTATTGGTTCATCTTTTTGCTTAGTTTCAAAAGATCATGGGGGAGAGTCTCATTGGTCAACATAAAAAGAAACAATTTTGATTGCATCTTCAAGTTTTAAATGGTCATTTTTTAGGCAGCCCTTGCTGAATCTTCAAAGGTATAGCTGTCTTTGTTTATAGGTGTTAAATATCAATAAAAAAGTAATAATTGCATGATTATAACACTACATTGTTGTGTGGTGATGGCATTTGATTGAATAAAATGGTTTCTTTACTCACATATTCTACTCTTCAGGTTTTACCCTAATTTACACCCCACTTTTGATTAATTGAGGGAGTTAATCTATACAACTCACCATTGAATAGTCATATATATAGTGATAATTTATATACATATTTCATCAGCTGCACAATCATGTTCTAAGTCAATTATATACATATACATATATGGAAATTGCCATCTTCGCCTTTTTACTACGCCTTTTTACTGACTTTAATGTTTTGCGACGCTCTATTAATGGCTTAATGGATTCAGGTTCTCTAATTTCGCAGATTTCGGCTGAATTTGTTCTGTTTCTTACAATACATG
The DNA here is from genome assembly GCA_001974805.1 of Corchorus capsularis. Lineage (NCBI taxonomy): Eukaryota > Viridiplantae > Streptophyta > Magnoliopsida > Malvales > Malvaceae > Corchorus > Corchorus capsularis. The sequence goes on from AWWV01012999.1 coordinate 11,537, forward strand.
TTTGATAGACGTTTATCACTTTGTTCCAGATTGTGATTTCTGGTGTGACTTCTTTCTTACTTGCTGGGATAGGTGCTTTCTATGCTCTATAATTTTTGGATCTATGTTCAATTGATGATTTCAATTCTGTCGATGGTTGTTTATGTCATGTTAATTGCAAGTAATTATAAATATACTACAATTCGATTTTAGTGAGTTATATTATATATAGGGAGTAGTAAATTATAACATTGACAATATATATATATATATATATATATATATATGTTGCATATGCAAGTTACAACAATAAAAATTTGTTCGTCAATATATAGTAATAAATTAATTAACATAGTTGAATATACTATATATATATGTCCTCAAAACACAAACTGAAGGGCGGAGAGGCAAGCTTAAAGAAGATTCAGTCAAATGGTCAATAAACTAAGAGATTGATCCCCTCACTTAACATGACTTTGAATTTTCATAGAAGGGCTACGTAGGAGTTAATAAAATTAACTCAGCTTTATTCTGTTAACCCAAAAATTTACCCTTTGTCCTGATGATTTGGACTTTTTTTGCCAGCTAATCAAGGATGTAGGGAAGTATAATATGATTAATTATGGTGACAATGTCTTATACACTTTTTTTGAACCTTTTCTTCTATATAGCTCATGATCTAAGCACTTTTTGTTCCATGTTGTTTCCTCACCATGCAGGCTGGGAAATTCCAGACTCAAATAAGTAACTCACCCGAGTCACCATTTATCATGTTTCACCTTTTGCATTGATACTCGATGGAACTATACTATAATCACACCCTCTTTTTATTTGTCTATTTAGCTGATTTTTTCCCTCTTTGCAGGTCATCGTGGCACAAGATTACTCTGGTGTAAGCACTAGGTACTCTTTTTTTGGAATTGGATTAGATTTCTTTGGCCTCCAATTTTTTACCTGCCTTTTTGTTTGTTTGTTTGTTTTCTTATTTTTTTGGGTGGACAATTGCATAATGATTTATAGTCAGCAGCATGAGGTGGGGTAAAAGAGAAAGGTCAAGATCAAAATAATTTCACGGGTGAAAGGAATTTCGTTTCCCACATGGGTCTTTCATGATCATTTATAGTATTTTTGTCAGAAAAAAAAAAAGAAGAGTTTTAAAACACATTACAATTTGTAGTATTCAGCAATTTGATTTAGGCAAGGCAACATTCAAGTTTTCAAGTTTTCGTAGTATTTTGTGCACTTTTTAGTGGCAATAAGAAAAACAGTACTATGACAGGAATCTCTGGATGGATCTCCCTAAGAGATTGGAGCTGATGTAAGTTTGCTCTGATTGGTTGTTCTTTGTGTTTTAATCTTTACCACTTACTGTGTTATTTCTCATATCTATTGTATATATGTTTTTTCAGAGAAAAAAGAGAGTAGAGATTGATATATCAAGTTCAACTTTGGAAATATGGAAGCATGCTATGAATGATTGTATAGTTACCACTTACCAGTGTTGGTTTTAGTTTTTAGTATTTAAGAAGGCAAAACTGTTTCAAAAACATTTAATTGCTAATGTTTAATTCTGTTATCAATACTGACAATTTTTTTAATTTTTATGGTTGTTATATATATATAATAAGGTTGATTCATGTGTTCCTACTTCCTTTCCTTTTTTTGTTTCATATATAATTTCATAACAAAGTTGTTTCAGATTGCAAATAAGGGATTCTATAATGAATTTTTAGAATACAATTGAGAAGTATTTGGTAAATTATTTCTGGTTAATTATACAACAATAAAATAATTGAAATTTTAGGTAATTTGTTATTTCAGATTGCAAATAAGGGATTTTAAATGAATTTTTAGAGAAGTATTTTGTAAATTGTTTCTGATTAACTATACAACAATAAAATAATTGAAATTGTAGGTAAATGCATTTTACCAAATCAAGAACAGATCCCTAATAGAATATATAAGCTCATTGGACATTATACAAGCCATTCGAAAGCATTGGGCTTTTTTTCCTCGACCGCGCATTAGAGTCGGATTTTTCGGTTTATGATTGGATTTGGAACTCAGTAATTTCAATTCTAAGTAAAGTTTTATCTTATGTAATAGTAATTAAGTTAAATGGAAGGCAGATTTGCTTTCAAAGATGGGATGTGAGTTAGACCAAGAGTACGAGCTCTTTCATTCGCCACCTGAGCAAATTTTACGGGTGTTGCAAGCGGATGTGCGAGGGGTAGCATAACCCAGGGGCTTCACCCTAACTTAGCTGTTGTTTACTTTCGGTTTTTACAAAAAAAAATATTGTTAGAATTTTAATGTCAACTCAAATAATTATCGGCTGAAAAAAAGGAAATGAAGTTTTACTTTGATTTGATTATTTCAATGTTATAGATATTATTTATAAATATAATTATATAATAATATATAATGGTTTTCTCTCAACCAATCAACTTTGAACAAATGTCAACATGAGAAGAGTCAAATACTGAAGATTTAAATAGTAAGGTATAAATTTTGTTTAGGAGAAATTTTGGAGTGGAAAAAGAATTCTCCAAGTTTGTCTGTATTTTTTGTCATAGAGGAGAAGGCCAAGACGGAGACACCTTGTTTGGAAAATTTGCAAATAGAGGAGAGAGTGGACGCGTTGGGACAAGGCTAGGAGATGATCGTCTAAGGAGAATTTAGGGGAGGAGATGCATTCTTGTGGCCGGTTAGGGTTTGAGAGAGGGTCTAGGGAGTGAGAGGTTCGATGGTCTGTTGAAGGAATCTTTGTGTTTACTATGGGATTTCCTGAAGTGTTTTTTATGATTGTTGTATGGTTTATTATCGATTGATAGAATAATTATTCTCAATCTACATTTGTACTATTATCTACAATAATGTGTATTGTTACATATCTATTACCCTTTGAAATGAAACTCAAATGTTGTTTCAATTAGTTTAACTACAAGTCACATCGTAAATTGTATGGATTTTTACCCTTATGAATAATTTCATATTCATTGATGAAGAAGATATCTTGAATACTAATGAACCTCCTTTGAACCTCATTCTATCTTCTACTTTATTTGTTTTTTTTCTTCTCTTACCAGTACAATATTAAACCTATTACTATATTTGGACTTTTTCCTTTAGAGCACCATGATTAGACCATCCAAGTCTTTTTTATGCTCTTTATGCTATACCATATTCTTAACTGGAGACCCTTATACCTTATATATAACACTATGCATTTCCTCTTTTCATGTCAAGTTCTAATTCAGTAATTGTGCAACAATTTTCCAAATCCCATATAGAAACATAAGCCCGCGGCGAAGCGCGGGCCAAAATCTAGTTAGAGATAATCGTCAAATATACTAATTCAATCATAGAGTTTAATTATTCAATTTTGTTGTCTAGATAATTCAAAATTATTTTTTGATACAAACTCATATCTGATCCCTAAATTAAGTCCGTCAAACTCAAATTGGGAAAACTCATGGGACTCGAACTTGAAACTTTGGATATTGAGTCTCTTACATTGTTAATTCAAAAACATTTTAAACTTGTACCAATTTTTTTTTTTTTAAAAAAAAATCTAAGAATACTTAATATAAATTATGTATTTTTAATCAGTTTTTCAATTTGTTTTTTATAGTACCATTTTTTTCTTTTGTTGATGTTAACTTATCAAATATTATTGATTGTAGAGAATTGGAAGCGTTTGGAAATTTAGCAAGATCATACACAACAAACCCGAGGGAAAGCATGGTGAGGATGACACATCTCTGTCACAAGCTGATGAAACATGATCACTGTCGAATGCTGGCTTGGGATTTTGATTAGACCTATAATATTATTGTTACCATTTTTTTTTTGGCAAGAATATTATTCTTACCATTTACTAATAAGTTAAGTACTAATGAAAGATACATGAAAATATCTTTGAAATTAATCTTTTTACACAAATGAATTCATATGGTATGATGTTATTGACTAAGGAAGGCAATCCAATGCACTTCGCTTTTTTTTTTTTTTTAAATGTCCTTGAGCATTAAGCTCCTCGACAAAAGGCGCTTTTTTCATGTCCTTGAGCAATAAGCTCATCGACAAAAGGCCGGAGACATTAATCTCCCTGTAAAAAAAAAAAAAAGGGATTAACAAAAGGCCTAGTTTGAGGCTCATTACAATCAAAAGACCCAACATGAGTATATGGTTTCATAAGTCTGGGATAAACAATTCCGATAGTATCAGCAACAACATTAAGAGAAAGGCAGTCAGGGGCTTCATTTTTTTTTGGCCAAAAGTCAGGGGCTTCATGGAAACTTCTAAAATGTACTGTGAAATATGGAGACCTTAATGAACGAAAGGATAATTCTAAAGCAAGTACTTAATACATCATTATTAAATCTGAAATAAACGTAAAGATTAGAGGAGACAAGTTCCTCAAAGTTGCTGAAATAAAACATAAAGATTAGAGGAGACAAGTTTCTCAAGGTTGCCAAGTCTTGCTGCGTCATATCTACCCTCCTTGAGTCCTTATCATGCTCGATGCTCCAGCTCTTCACGCTTCCGCTTTGAAGAAGTTGTGCGCATCACACATAGCACCCAAGGTTTGTTCTATATATAACAAGTGAAAGAAGTTAATTAGTAGAGACTACTCTCTAATTCGTAAGCAATTCTTGTTTTGTAATAGGTGAAACAAGTTAATTACTTAAAGAAAAAAGCAATAATCTTAAGTAGTATCCTTACCTCTTCAGAGCTGTATTCTTCCATAACCCACCTGCTCTTCCATCCTCTCCCAATGTGAAAACGAAGCTCCCCTTTTGATCCAACTTTTTGACCACCAGCATGAATTGCTATCTCACCACCTTTAGCCTTCCATTGTCCATATCCAGTGTTTGATCCAGCTACAAATTTGGTATCACTGAAGAAATACCATTCATCCTCCTCAAGGTAAGGATAGTCCTCTGCAACGTAAATTATAATTAGAAACCATCAACATAAATTTGTTTTGCGCAAATCAGGAGGATACTTATTTATTTATTTAATAGCAATATTACAAACAGTATTGCTTGTGATAGTAACAGAGCCATCAAAATACAGCAAATGTTCAAAAAAAGGATCAGGCTGTGTAAACTCTAAGGTAGTTCTGTTTTCTATAGCTATTTTGGCCAGCTGATGATTTGACACAAAATGAATACTCAAACTTTGAAACCCTGCCACTCAAAAAAAAAAAAAAAAACTTTGAAACCCTGTTACCAACTCTTCACATTCACATTCACATTCGGGAGGATTAAATCCGGAAGTAATAAATGGGGCTAAGGGAATCAGATTCAACTAATAAATGGGGGATATGCATGGAAGCAGCAAGTTTGAAGCTCTGCAATGCTGTTGTTAGAAATACCAAGATAAGTAGAAAAAGCAGCAAGCATAACACCATCGGAGTCGCGCAATATTCCTCAACATCCTGCATATCCAGGATTACCCAAGCAGGAACCATGCACATTTAGTTTCACAAAACAGGCAGGAGGAGTCTAGGTGATCATTAAGGGAAAAGGAGTATTAGAATTTTTGAAGATGGTAGAAAGAATGGAAATTATTCTATTACAACCAGACCTAGCATCCAAAGACTTATTGTTAAAAATAGAATTAATCCTATCACACCAGATGTGCCAGATCATGGAAACAAAGAAACTGACATGAGGAATATTAGTATATCATTAGCAGGGAAGGAATTAGTGTTTAACCTAGATATTTGAAGTGTAAGGTGCTGAACATGTGGATCCCAATTCCAATTGTAATTATTCCAGTAACTCTTGTAATTAGGACCTTGATAAAAAAATACTATATGGCAAGTATCTTCAACATGTTGCATGCATTGATGACACAAAGGGGAAGAGACAACATTTTTCTGGAAAAGGATAGCTGCAGTAGGAAGTCTCTGGTTGGCACATAACCATATATGCAGAAAAGAATATGCCACGGCAGAGCATGTAAAACTGGTTTATGGCTCTTAATGACTAGGAAGTGGTAAAGAGATGCAGTAGAATTGTAGTAAAGTATCCTGATCTATCAAGAGTCCAAATAGGTAAATCATTATTGGTTGGGCAACAAGCTAATGGAATAGCCTGAATCTGAGCAGCAACAATATCAGGGATGAAAATGAGTTCATTAACCGTTAAATTTTCTAAGTGGTGAGGGATAGATTTATTGATGAGCTCATTTAAACTAACATCAGACAACCATTTATCCTTCCACACATTCAAAGAAATACCATTCCATATTCTCCAACCTATATGTTGAGGTAAAAACACCTAGTAAGTCCTTTCCAAAAGCAGGGAGAGATAATATATAAATAAAAAATTTAACCTGAAAGTTGATCTGGGGTCAGTTGGTAGACAGCAGCTTCTGGGATAACCTTCACATAGGGTTTCCGGACCTGAGAGGGGGTCTTCTTGCAAGCCAAATAGTCGAGGACCAGAACTTGGTCCGATGGAAAGAAGTGCATCCCTGCGTTTTCCATTGGCTTGGTTCTGATATATGGGATCGAATGGAGCTCTGCCTCTGGCACTGGATTCATGCCCTCAGGCTCAGCAGTGGATATTTGGCATAAAAGCCAATCATCTTCCCCATCCTTCAAAACGAAAAAAACAAACATTTTAAGTGTTGTACAATAAATTCAGAATAATATACACTTTACCAATCGACTTACCTCTGCAGTGGAGTACTCCTGAATACACCACTTAATTTTAGTTGAATCAGCATTGGTGGGATAGCCATCAAAGAACTCTAGGGTTCTCTTGAACCCGATGGCATCCCCATTGGAGTTGAGTACAGGCTGAGGAAGATCTTCACACACCATCCAAAATTGGTAGGGTAAAAGACAACATTGTTTTCCTGGCTTTCTAGAAAACCACTCCTCTCTTGAAGTCAGGAAGATCTTCTTCAAATTCCCTACAAACAAAATACATATATTATATAGTAAAGCCAATGAAAATTAATTCAAATCAGAAGCAAAAACAACCAAATTCATACCACAGAAGAAGTTTCAAATACATCAAAAGAATTGAAATTCCCCCCAATCCCCACTGAGGTGGTATAGCCCCCCAGCCCCAGGGCATTAAGTCATTAACAATGGAGTAGTACAACAACGTCTGTCTGGGAGAGAAATTTCCAGTAAAAATCTAACTAGTACAATAATCAGGGGATTATATATAAGCTTTTTCGAGAAAGGCAATAAATTCATTACCTCCAAATTAATTAATATATATATATATATTATTATATTATGGGACTCAAATTAAGCAACTAGACTCCTACTATTCTTTTTCCTTTTCTCACATCACAAACACTAAATCTAATAAAATAGTAATATAATACTAGTATTAAAGTAAAAAGAATTTGCTTTATTTAATCTATGTTCTTGTTTCAACCAAAAAATACAAGAAAAAAGAATTTGCTAATATAGGGCACAAAATGTGGGGGACCACTAAATAAGAAGACATTTTGGTTGGTAGGGACTAGGTTAAACTTAATTAAAAACAAACATTTTTATGAAAAGTCACTTTCTCATGAAGTTCCAAGCAAGTATCTTTCCAATATTCTGTGAATCTATCATGCAAATTAATACTATTATATAATAGTAATTTATTTATACATACCCACTTCTAAGCTTTTATAGAAGAAAATAAACTAACGGTAGCACATCTTATATACCCATTTTCTCATGAAGTTCAAAGCAAGTACTATCTTTTTTTTTTCCTTTTTGGCATTAAGAAAGAGAGCAAGTACCATCTTTTCAGTGGCCAAAAAAAAAAGCAAGTATCTTTCCAATATTATGTGAATCTATCATGCAAATATACACTATAACTATAATAATAGTAGATTTACATACCCACTTTTAAGCTTTTCTAGAAGAAACTGACGTTAGCACATCTTATCTTAATAATCTTAATAATAATAGTATATATAATAATAAAGCATCTTAACATACTGGCAGATCAGTCCATTTTTAAAAGTAAAAATAGCAAAAAATATCAACATGATCTAATAAAAAAAAATAAATACAATGAATAAACCAATAAAAGTTGGAACTTGACAAATAATCCGCAAAAAGGAAAGAAAAGGAAGTAGATAATCACCCAAATCTTCAAATGTGCGATATTTGTCTAGCAAACCCAAGAGTAAACGATTCCCATGTCGCTTGCTTTCCCCAATGTTGTTCTCAGTAATCAATGATAGCATTAACACATCATGGTCAGTGTTGTCGGCGGCTGCGGCTGCCATTGTTTAGAGAGATGTGATGTTTGCTTTTTTCCTTCGGTAGGGTTTCTTTCTAAATTAAAATAGGGTTTTTTTTAAAAAAAAGTTATAGCATGCGACTTCTGCCATTCTTGTCTTTTTTGCAGCTGGCATTAGCATACCTCGTATTATACATTCCTCTGTACTGTATTTTTGTGTTAATTTTACAGTATACTTGGACGTTGCACAAGGTAGAAGAAAATATCCTGATGATGTATTTTTTGTACTTTTTGGAGTATTTACTAAGTATATTTTATACTACACAAAGAGTTGTTACTTTATTTCAATCTTACAACTGTAAATTTCTAACTTTATTTCAATGCATTCCCTTCTCATTATAAAAAAAAAGAGTTGTTACGGTTAGAGGTGGCAATCGGGCGGGTCAGGTTGGGTTCGGGCCATCGAGTTCAGGTCGTTTTCGGGTTCGGATTAAATTGGGTCGGGTTGATTCGGGTTCGGGTTAAATTTGGATCATGTTGATTCGGGTTCGGGTAGATTTTGGGTCAGGTTAATTCGGGTTCGAGTTCGGGTTGGGTTTTGGCCAGATCATTTACCCATTTTTTCCCCGGATGAATAATATCATAAACATTTTCAAATTTTATATGTAATTTATTAGTTTACCTTTTGAAACATATTCATATAAAAAACTATACATATGAAATTTTCATAAATTATTATTTATTTTCAAATATTAGTATTGAATTCAAGTTTTTTCAGGTTCGGGTTCGGGTTTTATCGGGTTTCAGATTTTTTGGGTTCTAATTTTTTGGGTTTGAGCATTTTCGGGTTCGGGATTTTTTTGGGTTCGGATTCGGACGGATCAGATATTTGACTTTTTTAGTCAATCGAGTTCAGATCGGGTTCAAATTTTCCAGACTGATTTTTCTCGAGTCGGTTTCATTTTACCACCTCTAGTTACAACTTACAACTCAGCAGTGGTAGAAATTAGAACCGAACAGAATCACGTTTTGTAAACTCAGGACTACAATAAGTTTTTATTATTTTTAACTCTCCAAAAAGTTGTCACAGTTTGGCCAAAAAAAAATTTATATATAAATGCTTTTCGAGCACTGCAATCTGCTCTCCACAGTCTCTTTTTGTTTTTTTTTTTGCAAAAAATTCCATTTTGTGTTATCCCCTCCTTCCTTTTTATATTTTTATTATTATATATTATATTATATTATACTCCCTCCGTTCCGAATTGAATGATTACATTTAATTTTTTTAAGTTAAACAAAGCCATTTTTGACCAGTAATTATTATAAAAATATAATTTTAAAATTTTTTTGAAAATAAACTTTGGAAAATTTGAAAGTTAAAATTTTCAAAACATATTTTTTAAAATTTTAATTGTATATAAATTTTTCATAAATAATGGTCAAAAACAACTTCGTTTGACAAAAAAAAATCCAATGTGACCATTCAATTCGGAATGGAGGGAGTACTATGTAATAATAATAATAATAATAATTTTCGTAATTAATTTATAGTTAATAATATATAGTATTACTGAATTGCTAAACACCGTCCCCTTTTTGCTACTTACCGCCCCACTTTTTATACTTTTGCCCTTTGTTTATATTTTTTCTACTTTCTAACTCCAAATCTTTTAAAACATTCAAACAACCTTCAAACTAAAATTTTTAATGATATGAAAATCTTTACGAAATATATGTTGCTATTTTGTAGATCTAAGTTGTAGATCTAAATTTATGTCAAAAAAAAAAAACAAATTTCTTGTCGGTGCCGCCCCAGGAGGACAAAGCCGCCCTCTTGGGGCGGCATGCCGTGGACAAAGCCGCCCTCTTGGGGCGGCATGCTATGGACATTGCCGCCCTCTTGGGGCGGCTGTGCCACGACATGCCGTCCCAGGAGGGCGGCTATGTCCATGGCATGCTGCCTTCCTAGGGCGGCTGTAGTTTTTTTAGATTTTATAATTATTAATTATTATTAATTATTATTAATTATAATTTTGAAATTGTGAAATTTAATTAAGATTAATTATTGTTAACACTTTTGTGTAATTAAATTTTGCTGGTTTCATTGGAAGATTTTGGTGGTGCCGGGCGTTGTAGGATGCGGTCGTGTTGCAGTTGTATATAACATCTGAACATTTTTTTCAAGTAATATTTGACAGAGACATGTTTGTAATTATTATTGTATGTTATTTTTGTAAGTAATTTTTTATGTTAATTATTATTGTATGTAATTTTTGTAAGTAATATATTTTTTTTGTAAGTAATATTACAACAATACATAATACATATTATAATACTAATATTACTCAAACTAATAATATTTAACATGAAAAAATATTTTTTATAAATATATAAAAAAATGTATGTGTCGCCCTCCTGGGGCGGCAAATACCACGGCGTGCCGTCCTTCTGGGGCGGCATGGTCATCATTCTCAAATCTCCCCAAAAATTGCATTTTTCTTGCATCGTCATCAAAATACGACACGTTATCGTCCATTTCCAGAGTTCTTTGGACTATTCTACGTTCGTGATAGCTTTAAGATTTCAGAGGATTTGAAATCTTAGAAAATAAAGCAAAGGGCAAAAGTGTAAAAAATAGGACGGTGTTTAGCAAAAAAAGGGGCAGCATTTAGCAACACCCATAGTATTATATAGTGTGTGTGTGTATATATATATATATATATATTTATTTATTTATATATATAATTAAGCTTACTTTCTCTTGGCTCCATACATTAAAGATAAAATGGGTGAGGGAAAAACCTTTTTTAGAGTTGAACAAAAAAAAAATTTTTTAGAGAGAGAGAGAGAAAAACAGAAAAATTCTTTTTTAATTAAATTTGAGAAAAGAAAAGATTCATTTCATTCATTCATATGAATCATATCATCAGTAGATTGTTTGCTTAATCTCTCTCTAGTCTAGATTGTGGATTAACTTGGAGTTTAAATTCTATTAGGATCATCCTAAAAAATGGCGGTTTTAAGATTCCACTAGGATGGTGCCACCTATTCAAATTTGAATCATCATCAAATCCTAATTTATACCCTATCATATCTAATTAAATTTTTATTAATTACTTAACCTCATCTTAACCTTAGTTAAAAATGAGGATTAATTATTTAAAATTGAATAATTTTTAAAAAAATTTATTTTTAACTTCTTTTTTTTTAATTGCTTCTTTTTTTCTTTTACTTGCACCGTGATTTTTTTAATAAATTTTATTAATTTTTTTGACTTATAATGTGATTTTTTGTTTTTCACATTAACATTGGTTTTGGATGTGAAATAGATTTTTTTTCTTTACTAGTGGCAAATTCATTTGATTAGTTTAGAACAAACCCAAGATTTTTTTTTTTAAAAAAAGACTAGAAAACCAAGATATATAAATTCTTGGTTGTAGTGATATTGTAATATACAATTAGAACGAATATAACGTATTAGAAGTGATAAAAATAAGAAATACTAATATATTACTAAGTAAAATGTTTCACACAAATGATGATTTCACAAAAGAAATAGCCAAGCAACAAATTGTCCATATGAAACATTGCGTCCCATTGCAGACATGCAAATGCCAGGTTGCAAATAAGCAAATCCATGACTGTATCAACTTGGCAAAATCCCTTTCAATTAAGTAAATTCTAAATCCAAGTTGCTATCACTTGCCATAGCATTCAAATGTTGCTCCTTCATTAAATCTTGTAGGTAGTAAACGAAAGTGTGAAGAAAATGTGATTGAATATTAGATGATCACCTACTTAAAAAAATTCCAAGTATATTATATAGACAAAATTTAAAAATAATGTTACCGTGTATGATAGGGAATTGGAACTTTGAGACATAATGAATGATGGTGTCAAATGAGACATTGTTCGTTCATATTCCTACACAAGTAATGAAATAATTATAAGACTATGCAAATCAAATAATTATATTTTTCCCAATTAATCAATTTACCTTGATGAAGTTCATGTCCTTGAGTAGGTACAACCTCTGTATTTGATCTTGCATCCTCCCTTCAAACAAAATAGAAAATTAGTATGGAACAATTTATATCTAACCAACCGAATATTAAAATTCAAATAAAATAATGTTGTACATACCTCAATTGTTTACCTACAAGACATGTAGTCCTAGTGTGCCCAGGCTTTTTGCACACACCACACTTCTTTTTCCTTTTCCCTTATGGAATGGTTTCTCTTGGATTTCTTTGTCTTACAGACTTTGGCCTTCCTTTAGTTGGGACATGCATGGGGTCTTTCAGAATAGGGGTAATATTTGTTAGTAGTTGAGATTGAGTTCTGCCCTTTAAATCACCAACATTTGCAGTTATGTCACCTTCACCATCATCCATAGCCAAAAGCTCTTCATGAATCTTTTGCAAATTCAGAGAAAGATGCTCATACTTTCGACGAGATTTTGAACCCTATTCAGCAACTTCCAAAAATTGCACCATCAAACTATTTTTCATTAAAATTGTAGAAGTTTGGCTTTCAGCTTACATTAAATCTCTAGAAATTCCATCCACAACTCGTTTCTTGGCGTTTATCGTGCATCTTTCTAAAACATATTGTGGATCAAGCACCTCCACTAATGATTTTTTTTACGAAAACAGCCAAAATATGCCTGCATAAAATCCCAATAAACTCAAACATGTGGCATGAGCATACAACTTTATTATCATATTTTGTGAAAGCCACTTCATATGCTGGAGTTTCCCTCCCACAAGGTTTCACTCCATATAATTTTTCACCCCCATCCTGTTGAAGTTTAGATGCCTTCCATTTCTAACTAGAGAAAAGTTCTTCTTGAAACTTTTCAAACATTTTCCTTGTGTAAGTTTCTGCAGCAACAATTTCAAACTTGTAACATGTCTTCAAAACAACTTTGGTGTTCATTGTTTTCACATCCTTTTCTTTCTCTTTGACATATCGTGCATTCAATGCTTCTTCATACTCATAGAAAAAATCACTTAACAATGTACTGGACTGCACAAAATATTTAAAGAATTTGTTCATGCTCGCACTTCGCTGTGTTGTAGACATTCCAGCACAAAAAGTTGTCCTCAAATATGCAGGAACCCATTTTTCACGGCCTTCAAATATCACTTGCAACCACTTGTTTTCTTTTAAGCCATACTAAGAAGTAATCTGATTCCATTCAAATTCAAACTCTGCAGCTGTAACTGTATCATGAATGCAATGATGAAATTCATGATCAAATGAAAGATATTTGTTATAAATATGTGCCAAATGTTTTGGAGCTTTCTGTAAGATGTGTCATAAGCATAGAATTATCCCCATCGGTGATAATGGTAGTTGGGGCTTTACCAAGCATCGCTTCAAGCCAAGTGGTTAGCAACAAATATACAATCCAGCACTTTCATTCATTAACAAACCACACCCAAACATTATTGATTGATGGTGGTGGTTGACACCAGTGAAGGGCACAAACGGCATCCCATACTTGTTTGTTAAATATGTGACATCAAAAGTGACAGCATCGCCAAAGTATTGGTATGCCATTTTCGATCTACCATCTACCCAAAAACAATTTCCTATGCAACAATTGTTAGGGGTCAAAATGGGGATGATCCAAGGTCCACAAAAGTCCACCAAGCATACTCAAAGTTGGGTCATCTATCCCCTCATATTTATATCTCTTACATCCCTAAGGGCATTTCTCTCTCTCCAAAGTCCTCGAACACATTTATAACACAGAGACATCTATATCAAAGTCCCCAAACACAGTTATAACACAGGGCAATTCTCTTTCTAAAGTCCTCAAGCACATTTATAACACAGATGCATCTATATCAAAGTCCCCAAACACAATTATAACACAGGGGCACCTCTATTTCAAATCCTCAAGCACATTTATAACACAAAGGCATCTATACTAAAGTCCCCAAACACATTTATAACACAGGGACAATTATCTATTATTATAGCAAGGACCCAAATCACTACTATCCCATATGGGCCTTGCAACCATATCACTATTATCCCAAGGTCATGGCCCATAAACACATTGGGCCATGTCACCTTGTTATTACTACAAAGCCACTGAAGGCCCGGCAGGACATTGCTGCTGCTACATGCATCTCATCATGAAGGCCTAAAGACAAACAAGAGTCTTGTTATTTCACTACTCTCTTTCAAGCCCAAAAGGCCCAAAACGTTGGGGCATCACCACCATGTCCTTTGCCAAAGAAGTGAGGACAAAAAAACACAAAGGACATGCGGGTCAAAAAGCTACTTTAGCCTACTGCTGCTACTGTTGTTGCTGCTGCTGCATCGAGCTAAACAAATTCATCTGCGTGAAAGAAGACCAGGGAAGTCCTCCTTAATTCAAATCTCAACATATTCATCTTTTTACGGAAAAGATTAGCACTAACATAATCTCACTTGCAGACTAATCGCGGACCAAGCCCACGACGGGAACAAATTGGGAGTTGTGGCTTTGCAGCATATTTTCGATTCCATTGTTCTCACTAGATTCTTTCTTCTTTTCTCCCAAATCCTACTTTCAATCTGTTTCTCACAAGTCCTGGAATTAATGAGAAGCTTTTGATTTATTTTACTTCAAGAAAATACGTTTCTGGTGTTATTGTTCCTATTTTTCATCTTCCTCAGTTTCTATCTTTAAAAGCTGAGATTCTCTGTTTTGCTACTATATGGACTATTCTTTGGGCAGCAGTCTAAGTTGAAGTTGTTCTTTTCCTACTGTGTGAACCATTCTTTGGCAGAAGGTTTTCTTTTAAAGGTTCTTGGACTCCATCTTGTGAAACTCGATTTCTCTTCTGGGAAATTTGGGCTAGACTTAAATCCAATAGAGAGCTGCACCAGGCCTTCCCCATCACACAAAAAGGCTCCCACAACCATTTTCATCAGCTTGAATTGCATAAATAAAACCTGGATCTTTACTTTCACATTCTTTGAAGTACTTATACATCCTTTGTGCATCCCGTTCTTCAACACACATTCTTCTTTTGTTCCCTAGATAATTTTGGATATCAAGCGAAGTACAACCTATATTGTAATCACCACCAGATTCTTCACCTAAAATGGACATAATTTTTCTAGGTGCCACACCTGCTTTGTTCAATGCATCAACGAGATTCTTTTGTGTTGGTGTTATTTTCCGATGCCTGCGAAGTAAACATGTACTCCTAGGTATAAGAAGCTCATGATTATGCTTATCTACAAACTTACTTACTACCCATTTGTCTTCAACATTTTTCAAGCCCATCATTGCTTTGCAACCAATTCTTTTTTGTGCACATTTAGTTTGGGTATCTTTTTGTGGAATGCCTTCTCCTGAACAAGTGTAATCTATTGCACTTATAGTACCATTGCGAGACAGCCGAGCATGACTCTTACGCATGCTAAAACCTTTTTGCCTTGAATATGCTCTATAACAAGTCACGACATCTTTTAATTCATTAAATTGCATTCCTTCACATGGCTCAAGAGGTCCACTGTATGCACAAGATTTTAGAGCTGTCGACCTCCCATTTGCATCCCCGATTGAATGGACTTCATTCTCCTCATGTATATGTTCAACATCATTGCCTATTTCATCTTGCAAAAAGCTATCATTGCTAAAGGCATCATCTCCTCCAATAGACATATTATCTCTATAAAAAAATTGTTGCTATTATCTCTTCCACCCATTATAAAAAAAGGTACTAGTCTAGACTTAATTCAAGTTCCCAGTCGATTACTATATAAAACAATCGAATAAGAAAAAGGAAAATCAATTGCAACGTTATACAAAACAGATTTCTTCAACAAAAGATAAATTAATTCCCCAATCAAGAAACAATCTACTAGATTTTACTTCGAAAATTACACATATATAAGAGAGAGATGTAGAGATTTACCTGGGAAACAAAAGAGTTGTAATCCGCTTCTCCTAATTCTCTTGATTGTTTTTCTAGTGTTAGAACTTTTTTTTTCCACCTTAGGAATAGTTTTTCCAATTTCTAATTTCTAATTTTTTTTTGTGTTTGTTAATCCTAATTTTTAACTAAGGTTAAGATGAGGTTAAGTAATTAATAAAAATTTAATTAGGTGTGGTAGGGTGTAAATTAGGATTTGATGATGATTCAAATTTGATTAGGTGGCACCATCCTAGTGGAATCCTAAAACCACCCCTTTTTAGGATGGTTCTAATAGAATTTAAACCCATTGACTTGATTGTGTTTATTATCTTTTACTACTTTTTATTTTTTACTTACTTTTTAATTATTATGATGATTATCTCACAGTCCACGCACCTTAGGTGCGATGGGCCGGATGGGGTGAAAATCATTTAAGAGTGAGTTACACGCACTATGGAATTGGCGGCAGGAAAATGGATGAACAAAGTTTTAAATTTTGTTTGCCTTTCAATGAAAATTTTCCTTTCAAATCACACGCACTCGCTGCGACGGCGTCAGACGACTTTTAGCTTTTCATACAGACTTTAACATTTTCTTTGCATGGAATATTTAAGTCTTAGAATTGTGGAGAATTGTGACTTGAAGAATTGGATGCCTATTAAAATCTCTAGGACAAGCCCTGCCTTTTCTCATCTTGTCTTTGCTGATGACATTATTTTATTTGGTAGAGCTGACATTAAGACTGCTAACTCTATGGTGGCAGTATCATAATATGAGTTCTATGAGTTATCGGGCCAAAAAATTAATTTAAAGAAATCTAGAGTTCTCTTTTCCAAGAACACTTATGAAACTCATAGGCATCGATTGACCAATGTACTTGGAGTGTGCGCGACACAAGATTTAGGTAAATACCTAGGATATCCACTTCATTCCAATAGGGTTAAAAAGGAAGATTACCTTTTCGTTATTGATAAATTGAGAAATAAACTGGCCAATTGGAAAGGTAAGCTACTCTTTACTACAGGTAGGCTTGTCTTGACGTAATCTGTGTTAGAATCCATTCCTACCTATAATATGCAATGTAGAAAACTTCCAGCTTCCATTTGCAAGGAAATTGACCATGTCTGTTCCAACTTTCTTTGGGGGGGAAAATGGAGGTAAGAATAAGATCCATCTTAAGAATTGTAAGGAGGTCACTAAGCCTAAAGAACTAGGGGAATTAGGCTTGAAAGAAGCTTTCATGTTGAATAAAGCTTATGCCAGCAAGCTCATTTGGAAATTTCGACAGGAGCCGGATAAACTTTGGGCTCGAACACTTGTGGCCAAATATGGCAGGAATGAAGGGAAAACATTTAAAGAATAGCTCAGTTACATGGAAGGCCATGAATTGGGTTGTGAAGTTAGTTAATGAAGCTTCTGTTAAGACCATTTTCTCAGGAAAGGATACCTTCTTTTGGAAAGGAAACTGGACTGGTCGAGGTTGTTTAAGATCCTTAATTTCTGGACCTCTTAACTTGGGAGAAGAGTTTCTGACTGTTAAGCATTTTTTTGAATGTCAGGAGTCTGTTTCTTTTCAATTTCCATCTGACATTTTGAATTCTTTACTTGTTGTCCCATTCCATAACTGTTGTAGTAAGATTGATTCTATTCATTAGGGTGCTTCTAACAATGGTAGATTTTCTATTCAGTCTACTTATAATCTCAATAAAGGCATTCATTCTGTCCAGGGCGATTGGTTGTGCTTTGGAAAATTAATATTCTCCCAAAGCTCAAGTTTTTCCTTTGGGAGTGTATGCATGGCATTCTGTCTACTCGATACCTTCTTGCTGCAAGGGTAATGGCCATTTGTAGCCTCTGTCCCCTTTGTAATTCTAGCCCGGAAACTTTGAACCATCTTTTGAGAGAATGTCCTATCATCTTAACTGTTTGGCATTCTGCTAACATTCAAATTGATCCGTCCAAACCTCTTTTTGTCTGGATTAAAGATCACTGCCTTAATAAACAATTCTTGGCTAGTCACCAAATCCCCCATGGTCTTTTCTTTATTCATCTTATTTGGGAAATTTGAAAATGGCGTAATCACTTTGTTTTTGATAAACTCCTTCCCATTTCTAAGGTCATTTCCTCTACTCTTTCCTACAACATTGAGTTTTTTGCTCTGAATGGGAAACCTAAAGTCAGCTTAAACCCTTCTTTTGTGGCTGTTTCTTGGAAACCATCTAATACAGGCTGGTTCAAATTGAATTGTGATGGTTCTAGTTTTCATAACCCTAGTATTGCAGTTGCAGGCTCTTTGATCAGAGACTTTGAGGGTAATTGGATTAAAAGATCCTTTAGACATTTAGGAAGACCATCAAATTTTTTGGTTGAATGCTGGGGATTAAGAGATGGTCTCTATATTGCACAACTGTGTAATATCAAAAAGTTAATTATGGAATTAAATGCTACAGCACTTATTGCTGCTGTTACCTCAAATAATGATGATGGCACTAACTTGAAATATATTCCAATTATTACCGAATGCAGGTTCAGGCTACAACAGTTTGAGGAAGTCCGACTTCAACATGCATTTAGGGAGGCTAACTTTTGTGCGGATGCTCTTGCTAAATTAGGGAGCAAATCTGTTTGTAATAGACTTGATGAGGCTTTTGTAGTCCTCGATGAACCTACTTCTTTGCTAACTTTTGTAGTCCTCGATGAACCTCCTTCTTTGGTCTGTAATTTATTATTGCTTGATGCAACGGGATATTCTATGTATCGTACCATTTCTACTTAATGAGTAATGTTCCAGTTTCTACCAAACAAAATGTATTACTACTATTTTATTTGTAATGAATAATGTTATTGGTTCATCCTTGTGTAATTAGTAAAATGTTTATGATTTTGATTAACATTATTGTCCATGGATATATATTATAAAGCATAGTATACCTTTAAGGAATTTTATAAGCCCAATTTAACAACTTTTCTTATAGAGAGAAGTGGTGAAAATTAGTAAAGAAATGGAAATTTGTCCGTAATTAAAACATTTGGTTCGCATGGAGATACCAATTTATAGATACTTTTGAATGTGTTGATACCTCAATTTACACTTGAGGGTAAATATGTCCTTGATAATGTTAGAACAAGATGAGTAGCTAGCTCAGATTTAATCTAAATTCCTAAGTTTAGTCGAATTAGGTGCCACCATAATCATAAACCAATTAGGAAAGGGATTTTATTTTCCTAATTTCCTAATATTGTGCCGAAATTAAGGAATAATTATTGAATAAAATAATTATTATTAGCTTAATAATAATGGCCAGAAAAGAATTAAATTCATCTCACATGATCTTCAATTTTAAACGGAGACTTAAATATTATGTGACGGCCATCCTAATTTCATGAAAACACATAATGCCATGTCTAACTTAGATATGTGGCATATTAATTGCATTCTAATTATAAAATTACATACAAAGCCAATGAATTGTAAAGAAACCTCTTAGGATTAGTAGGATTTTTTTAATAATTAGTCATGTGAGAAAAGACTAAAACGGAGCGATAAGGTCACACCAGGTTAAAAGCAAATCCATCAGGCAATAGCATAAAGCAACTAGGGTAGTGAAGGAAAACAAGCCACAACTCCAAGCTTTATGTTTTCAATTTTGGTGTTTATGATATTTACTTTTTAAATTATAGTAAATGTTTATGGATTTTGTCTTTTCAGTTTAAGCATATGTAACTTTGAAGCGGTTTTTTTAGCAAAAATGTCTATGCCTTTGCAACAGTGTACTTACTAGAATGATTCAACAGAATCAAATTCATCATAAGACTTCCTTTTTACATTTTACTCAATGTAGAGCATAGCTCATATCAATCAATTAATTGCATTAAAAATTTGCTACTCAACTTTTCCTACTCATTTACATTACCAAACTGTTGGTACTCCTTAACAACACCACACTACACCAAACTGAAGGCAATTCATATAAAAGCAATATTTAACAATTCAAATTTCAAAATGCTCGACGCGTCAGCGTGAGCTATCCCTCTCGTAATATATTAATTAGTACTCTTACCTCATCAAAGGTGTATTGATGCCTAACCACACTTGCTCTTTCTACTTATTATAAAAGCTTATCTCCCTCATGAACTACTATCTTAGCACCTATAAAAGCGAAGCTCCAGTTTTGATCCAACTATTTTATCTCCCTCATGAACTGATATCTCAGCAGTCAGCACCTTTGGTCTCCATAAATTTGTAGCTGGTCTTAAGTTGGTTAAACTTGTCTTAAAAGGAAAATGTCAGATATTAAGGGTTTCAAAGAGATTGATCAAATTATTAATGAAAGAATGCTTAGAAGCATAATACAGAATTATAAGTAAGAGAGGGAAGCAGAGAAAACAACATTATACAGAGAATTCAGAAGCATAATACAGAGAAAACAAGTAGGGACATTTGAGATATCTAGATCATTAGTAAGAGAAGGAAGCAGCCGGAAAAGAACTTAAAGCCAAAAAGTAATATTGGAATATGGGGTAAATATGATGATTAGTTATGAAGGAAATTGTAAAACCATGTAAAATATGAGAAATTAATAAAAAAGTAAAATATGTTATATGGATCAATATATGTACTTAAAAAGACATGAAAGGACTTCGGATTTAACAAAGAGAATAAGATAACAACCTGAACTTGATAGCAATCCTCTGATTGCACCTAGTCATCGCCTAAATAATTAGAGATATGTAGCGTCCAAGTTAATGAAGAGGCCAAAAATATAAAAATTAAAGGGTGAGAAAAACTATTTAAATGGATAAAATACAAAGGAAACTATTTTATCAACTCTCGACCCAATGGAAACTATAATTTTCTTTCAATTTGCTAAATCCAATTAAAGTGATGCAAGGTTGCCCTCTGGTGGCAATGTAGTAGACGAAATGATGCTATTTTGGATAATTTGGAATAAGCGCTAAAATCATCGAAATAAAGTCAGAAGAAGAAAAATTACCAATCAGCATGGAAAGTTGGAAAGGAAAAACGTAAAAATGAGTACAACACAATCTTTCAATACCAAATTGCCGAATACCAAGCTATATAAGAAAGGAAAGAAATTCATGATGCCATAAATATGCTTACCAAAACAATAGTAAAGGAAAGGACCTTGAATGAATCGCTTGGGTCTAGAACTCCAGATAACACCCATCGACACCATTTTACTATATTGGAAGCTACAGAAACTAAGAATTCATATAAATTAGGGGTAATTAACATAGATTTATCAGAAAATGAGCTTATTTGGTTGGATTTAGCCATGCTTTACAAACCATTTTCACAAAGTCCAAATGAAGTAACCTTAAGTTCACGTATTTTTCATATACAATTAAAGAGTGAAAATACTACCTTCAGATCAATATTCTTACTATACTATTAATATGTGTTAGTTTGGGTAAATCCAATTAAAGTGATGCAAGGCTGCCCTCTGGTGACATGATGCTATTTTGGATTATTTGGAATAAAAGTTCAAATCATCCAAATAAAAAAAATAAACACCTATATAAATTAACTAACAAAGTAAAGCAATGTAAACCATTAGGCAACGAAATTGAGCATGAGTTGACCATTCTTGGCCCTTGGTTCGATCAAAACAGAGATCAGATTCAAAAACGACTAAACCGGGGTGGAAAGCCCTATGTCCTTAATTGAAAGAGTTGCAAAAGTTATCATAAAATGGCCGAAATGGGCTAACCACGGAATTGACTTGCCTTCATCCATAATATGACATATCTAACATGAGTTTATGTAAATAAAGTCATCTCGAGCTCCAATTTGACCTTTTCGGAGCATGTGTCCTTAATTGAAAACCGCGAAAAAGCTATGATCGATGTCAAATTGAGCCCAAATTTCACTAGCAGGGTTCGAATACCATCTTAATACCATGAGAGAAGTTCTGGTCGAAATTGAGCTCTCCTTCATGGTGAAATTGGTTTCACACCCCAAACTGTCCTTAATTGAAAACCGTGAATAAGTTTCTCATCTTAAGTCCGATTGAGATGAAATTTTACCAGAATGATCTATGGAAGTCAATGATCATCATAGTATATTCAATTTGGAAATCGCACCACCCTAGACCTCTCTATTTCATCAATTTCGCCTTTTGTCCTTAATTGAACAAAATACAAAAGTTGAATTAATTCAATAGTGATCAAAATAGGGCATGGACGGTTGGGACTAGGCCATATTGCACCATATATCATGCCACATATCTAAATTATACATGGCATTATGTATTTTCTTGAAATTAGGATGGTCGTCACATAAGAATTAATCCTTTGTTAAAATTAAAGATCAAATAAGATGACTTTAATTTCTTTTCTGACCATCATTATTATTGAAATAATAATTATAAAATAATTATTATTTTTCAATAATTATTCCTAATTTTCGGCCTAATATTAGGAAATTAGGAAAGTAAAATTACTTTCCTAATTGATTTATACTATGGTGGCACCAAATCCGACCTAGCTTAGGAAAGTAAATCAATTACTTTCCTAATGTGTGTTTGGTACATGTTTGGTATAGGATGATGAGTGGATATGATTAAATTGTGCATATATATAATAATTACTTTAATTTAATTTATAATTAGATCTTTGATTAAGGTTAATGAAAATTTTATGTGTTACATGGCTCAGATATCTGCTCGAACCAATCTGTTTCAGGAGGAAAAGAAACCAAAAGGTATATTATCAGCGAGGAAATTGATGAAAAATAACCCTATCCATATCGTACTCCGAAAGGATATTGGGAGCCTACTACAACTTTTGAAGCCTCCCATTCTATGGGACTCAGAACCACACTTGAGTTTTTATGATGGCAATTATCCCCATGGCACAAAAACTGGTTGGAAAATTCATGAATACCAAATTCTCCCATGCTTCAAGGTAATCCTCAAATATACTAATTCAATCATAGAGTTTAATTATTCAATTTTGTTGTCTAGATAATTCAAAATTATTTTTTTGATACAAACTCATATCTGGTGCCTAAATTAAGTTTGTCAAACTCAATTTGGGAAAACTCATGGGACTCGAACTTGAAACTTTGGGCATTGATTACATTGTTAATTCAAAAACATTTTAAACTTGTACCAATTTTTTTTAAAAAAAAAAACTAAGAATACTTAATATAAATTATGTATTTTTAATCAGTTTTTCAATTTGTTTTTTTATAGTACCATTTTTTCTTTTGTTGATGTTAATTTATTAATATTATTGATTGTAAAGAATTGGAAGCGTTTGGAAATTTAGCAAGATCATACACAACAAACCCAAGGAGGGAAAGCATGGTGGGGATGACACATCTCTGTCACAAGCTGATGATACATGATCACTATCGAATGTCGGCTTGGGATTTTTGTTAGAGTAGTCAATATATTCAACTAACCTATGGTTAAGATTTAGTTAATCTATGGTTAGTATATGGTTAAGTGGCAGTTAGTTAATAGTTGTTTGTATATAAGCTACTATCCAGAATGTATTTTCTTACGTTTTGAGATCATTTTACAATGTGTTAGATTGTAGTTTAACGTGGTATCAGAGAATTACTCTCAATTCTTCTGCATTCTGTTTCTTTTTTGAAGAAATGGTTATTGTTTCTTCATTCTTCTCAGTTTCCTTTTCTTTTTCCTTTCGTTTTCTCACAAACCAAACAGGGTTCTTTTCTTCCTTTTCCTTCAATTCTTCTTAGTTCTTTCTTGATTTTCATGGCAACTTCATCTTCTCCACCTGAGGACTTGCCATCTAGTCCTTATTTCATTCATCCCAGTGAGAATCCATCCTTGGTGTTAGTTTCCTCCGTGCTTACTGGTCCCAATTATTATTAGTGGAAAAGAGCTATGCAAATGGCGTTATTGTCAAAGAATAAGCTTGATTTTGTCGATGGTACTATTCCGGTTCCTACCTCTACCGATCCTCTGTTTCTTGCCTGGAAACGCCGCAACAACTTGGTCATCTCATGGTTAGATTCTGCTCCTGCTATTTGGAAAAATTTAAAAGCAAGATTTGGTCAGACTAATTCATTTCGCATTTGTGATCTGCAAATTGAAATTCATAGTTGCATTCAAGGAACCTTAATTTTGCATGATTATTTCACCAAATTAAAGATTCTGTGGGATGAATTCCAGTTACTGCACCCAATATCATATTGTCGTTGTCAGCCTATCTGTTCTTGTGGTCTTTTTAAGATCAGAGAGTATCTTGATAATGATCAGGTTTTAGTCTTTATCAAGGGGTTAAAACGAGTCTTATTCTACTGTGAAATCACAAATTCTACTCATGGATCCTCTGCCTTCTCTTAATAAGGCTTTTTTCCTTGTCATTCAACAAGTAAGATAAATTCAGCCTGTTTCTGTTAATGTTCTTGCTGTCAGGAGTAATTCTTCATCTAGTCTAAAGAAGTTTTACACTCAAGGCAAGAAACCACTGGACTGCACTTTTTGTGGCAGAAATGGTCATACAATTGATAAATGTTACAAGAAACACGGTTTTCCTCAAAATTTGAACAAGAATTCCAAAGGGAAACATCCTTTTCATCATGCTAATACAGTGGAGACCTTGGAAGATCCACTTTCTGTGCCTACAATGAATGTTGTTGAACCTTCTGTTCCTACAATGGTGCCTCAATTCTCAGATTGTCCTTCTCATGGACCTTAACAGTTTACTAAAGATTAATATGATCAAATCATGTCCATGATTCAATCTAATTCTGCTCCAACTCATCAACTTAATACAGCACTCACTGTTCAGAAACCATCAGATTATTCCTCTTATGGTACCCCTTTACTTGAAGATTGTGTTCTTAATCTTAAAATCTCTTTAAATGTTTTTACTAACAAACGCAATTCTGTTTTAGAGTGGATTATAGATATTGGTGCTACAGACCATATAACTTGTTCTCTTCAATCTTTTAAGTCTTATAAGCATGTTACTAATGTTTTTTGTTGGTTTGCCTAACAATACTAAAGTGCAGGTTACAAATATTGGCATTGTTCAATTCAATGCTTATTTAATTCTTTATGATGTGCTTTATGTTCTTAAATTCACTTTCAATTTGATTTCAGTAGGAAATTAACTTTTGACCTTCACTATTGTTTGATTATTGTATCATCTCACTGTGTTATACAAGATATCAATCATTGGATGATGATTGGAATTGCTAAGAGATGTGATGGACTTTACAAACTGCAACTTGATTCTTCTGCTATGCAACTTGAATCTGCTATGTCTGATTTGACTATTGTTTCTACAAAATCTCTTTCTTTGAAGCATTTTAATGTTGTTTCCTGTAATAATGATGTCAATTCTGTTTTGTGGCATAATCTTTTAGGACATTTTTCTAATTTTAGATTAAAAATGATGTTACCTTCTACTGCTTCTTCTGAATTGTGTGAGATTTGTCACATGTCAACGCATAAACACTTTCCTTTTCCTATTAGTTCTTCTGTCAGTAATAAATGCTTTGATCTTATGCTCCAACTTTTAAAGGGCATACTTACTTTCTTACTGTGGTGGATGATTTTTCTAGATTCACTTGGGTTTTTCTTATGAAAAGCAAGTTAGAGGCTAGAATAATTGTACAAAACTTTGTAGCTTTGGCAAAAGTCCACTTTGGTGCAGAAGTGAAGTGCATTAGAACTGATAACGGCCAAGAATTTAACATGCCATCTTTTTATGAGTCTTAAGTACTTCATCAACCTTCTTGCATTAAAACACCACAGCAGAACACCATAGTAGAAAGAAAGCATCAACACATTCTTAATGTAGATTTTAAGTCAATTTACCTATTCAATTCTGGGGAGAATGTGTATTGCATGCAATATTTCTTATTAATCGAATTCCCAGTAAAGTCTTAGCTAATGTTACACCATTTGAGAAACTTTTTAATGAACAACCTAAAATTGAAGTGTTAAGAGTTTTTGGTTCATTAGCCTTTGCTTCTAATCACAACAATAATAAAAATAAAATTGATAGTATAAGCATAAAATGTATGTTTTTAGGATTTCACCATGGAGTAAAAGGCTATAAACTGTATGATCTTCAGACTCAAAAGATCTTTTTATCTAGGGATGTGGTTTTTTATGAAAATATCTATCCTTTTTCTGAAGATTATGCTAAAACTGACAAATTGCAGTTGTTAAAGCATAAATTTGAAGAACAAGTGATATTACCAATTTCTGATAATTTTACAGATTTTAATGATTCCACTGTTGTTCCTAGTTCTTCGAATCTGTCACAACCTCCATTAAGCATTTCTTCTACTCCTAGCAATCTTCCAACTACTGAAAGATCACATTCAGCTATCCCAAATACTGTTACTTCTAGTCAAACTATTCTTCCTGTTCATCAGGAATATCCAGAACCTTCAACAAACCCAGGAAACATCTCATTACCTTTAAATAGTGATTCCACTTCTTCCCATACTCAAAAATACTTTTCCCAATACCAGTTCTAACACTCAGCAAGTTCGAAGAAACACTAGACACAGAACCAGACCTATACATCTTGCCAACAAAGAACAAGTCCACATTATTTTCTTATGACAACATCACTTCCAAACACAAAGCTTAAGTAGCTGCTATAGATCATGATACAGAACCAAGAACCTATAGAGAAGCTACACAAAATAATCATTGGCAGAAGGCTATGAATGAAGAATTAGAAGCTTTAGAGAAAACAAAAACTTGGTAGTCAGTTTACTTACCTCTTGGAAAGCAAACCATCAGCTGTAAATGGGTTTACAAGATTAAAAGAAAGGCTGATGGGTCTATTGGAAGGTATAAAGCAAGGCTCGTTTCTAAGGGATACACACAACAAGAGGGAGTGGATTATCTGGACACATTTAGTCTAGTGGCTAAGATGGCTACTGTCAGGACTTTGTTAGCTGTTATTGCTTTAAAAGGGTGGCATTTACATCAATGTGATGTAAATACAGCCTTTCTTCATGGAGACTTAACAGAAGAAGTTTATATGAAACTTCCATAGGGGTATCTACAAGGATCTAATCAAGTTTGTAAACTGGTGAAGTCACTTTATGGCCTCAAACAAGCCAGTCGGCAATGGAATTTAAAACTTACAAACGCACTACTCAAATATGGATTTCAACAATCTCAGGCTGATCATACATTGTTTGTTAGATCTGCAAATGTTAACTTCACTGTTTTGCTTGTTTATGTTGATGATATTATCATTGCAAGCAATACTATTGATGAAGTCAGTCATATCAAGGCTTATTTACATGATCTGTTTAGCATAAAAGATCTTAGAGAATTAAAATTTTTCATTGGATTAGAGGTTGCTCGTTCAAAGCAGGGTATTAATATCTGTCAAAAGAAATATACAAAGGATTTACTCAAGGATATGGATTTTCACCAATCTTACCAGAAACAAGATTGACTAAGGATTCTGGCATACCACTTGATGACATTACACAGTATAGGCAGCTTGTTGGAAAGTTACAGTACTTAACCCCCATAAGACCCGATATCAGCTTTACAGTTCAACAATTAGCTCAATTCCTTAATAAGCCAACTTCAGAACATCAACAAATGGCTCAAAAAGTGTTAAGATACCTCAAGGGTACAATTGGACAAGGTATTCTTTTTCCATCACAAGGGAAGTTTCAACTTACTGCTTATTCAGATTTGATTGGGGAACATGTCTTGGTACTCGCAAGTCAGTCACTGGCTACCGTATTTTCCTTGGCAATTCTTTGATTTCGTGGAAAACCAAGAAGCAGAATACTGTTAGTAGGAGTAGCTCTGAAGCTGAGTACCGGGCATTAGCTTCAACAGTATGTGTGATACAATGGCTTACTTATATTTTGAAAGATCTACATATTTCATTAGAGTCTTCTACACCTCTTTTTTGTGATAATCTTTCTGCACTTCATATTGTTCAAAACCCAGTATTTCATGAACGTACAAAACACATTGACATAGACTGTCATGTGGTCAGGAATAAGCTTCAAGAAGGTTTGATTAAGTTGCTTCCGGTCAGTTCCAAGCTTCAATAAGCCGACTGCTTCATCAAAGCACTTTCATCTACCAACTTTAACACTGCTTTCGGCAAACTTGGAATACAAAATTTATACAAAGTATAATATATTCCAAGTTTGAGGGGGATGTTAGAGTAGTCAGTTATATTCAACTAACCTATGGTTAAGCTTTAGTTAATCTATGATTAGTATATGGTTAAGTGGCAGTTAGTTAATAGTTGTTTGTATGTAAGCTAATATCTAGAATGTATTTTTATCTAACATTTTGAGATCATTTTTTTTTAGTGAAACCCAGAAAGATAAAAGTTACATCTTAAAACCTCTAGGATAAGCTACTCCAAGGCAATCCGCTTGTAGAGTTTCCCGCACCTCCGTAGGTGGTTGGCGGAAGACAACATAGTCTTCATCAAGTGAGCACCCCAACTTGGATAACACATCAGCACAAAAGTTCCCTTCCCGTAACGTATGAAGGCACTTACAGATCCACTCCCTCCATAGCAGCTCACGAATATCTATAATAAGAGAAGCAAGCGGGTGGAAAGCCACATCTGCATCATCAATCAGTTTCAATACAACACTGGCATCAATCTCACACTCCACAATGTACTAGTCATCACTTTCACGTGCCTTGCACGTGATCTAATATCCTTAAATTAAATTAAAATTAAAATCCTAAGTATATTAATTACTAATTTTATCCTAAAGAAACCTATAATTATAGCTTGCAAAATTTGACTCGAGTACGGGTATCCGACTCGATCGCTTGAAACCAAACCTTATCCAACCCGATTCGACCAAAAAATCCGCTCAATCTGAAACCGAAATGACCCGACCTCAAATCCTTAATGACCCAAACCTGAATCGATCCGAATCAGATCAATCCGAGAGATCAACCCGGAATTACCCGAATGAGGATTAATTATATTTAAATAACCCGAATCCGAAAAGAATTGAACATGAAGTTTCAAACCCGAAATTATCGGAACCATATGACCCGAAACTGAAAAAGACCTAAACCAAAATTGACCCAAACCCAAATGACCCGACATTTGAGCGATCCGAATCCAACCCAACCTAAAACCGAAAATTAACCGAACCCTTATAACCCAAAATTTCCTTAAACCGAAAATAACCTAACCCAGATAACTGAACCCAAATCCAACCGGACCAGCCCATTTGTATATACATTGGGTTTTACTATAAAAGTAATAAAAGAAATCATCCCACACGAAGAAAATTATTAACAAAGTAAAATAGCAAATTTAAATCCACATTAAGGGTTACATTTATCTAGCAAAAAATTAATTATAAATCAAATAATATAATTGCACTCTAGGGAAATAATAAATTTTAATCATAATACATTAAACTATCAAATAGAACATGTCAATCATAATAATCTTTTAAATTAAAATGGTAAAAATAAAATAATTATAAAATATTGAATTTAATTAAATGAAAATAGAGTTTTTATTAGAATAAAACTGTATATTAAAAATTTTAATATATCCAATTTTCATTAAAAAATAGTAAAATGGTAAAAATAAAGAAATTATAAAGATATTAGATTTAATAATTGAATAAAATAGAGTTTTTAGTAAAATAAAACTATAATAGTTTAAGCAAGGACATTTAAGAGACATTCAAAAAAATAGGGTATAATGGTCGATTTAAAAATTTCATAAAACTCGTATTTTTATATATAGTATATATATATATATATATATATACATATTAGATTGTAGTTTAACAATTTTGATTAGACCTATAATATTATTGTTACCATTTTTTTTTGCAAGAATATTATTCTTACCATTTAATAAGCTTTTTTTTTTTTTTTGAGTATTAATGAAAGATACATGAAAAATATCTTTGAAACTAATCCTTTTACACAAATGAATTCATATATGGTATGATGACTAAGGAAGGAAAATCCAATGCACTTCGCTTTTTTTTTTTTAAATGTCCTTGAGCATTAAGCTCCTCGACAAAACAAAAGGCGCTTTTTTCATGTCCTTGAGCAATAAGCTCCTCGACAAAAGGCCGGAGACATTAATCTCCCTGTCAAAAAAAAAAAAAAGGATTAACAGGCCTAGTTTGAGGCTCATTACAATCAAAAGACCCAACATGAGTATTTGGTTTCATAAAGTCTGGGATAAACAATTCCCATAGTATCAGCAAGAACATTAAGAGAAAGGCAGTCAGGGGCTTCATGGAAACTTCTAAAATGTACTATGAAATATGGAGACCTTAATGAACGAAAGGATAATTTTAAAGCAAGTACTTAATACATCATTATTAAATCTGAAATAAACATAAAGATTAGAGGAGACAAGTTGCTCAAAGTTGCTGAAATAAAACCTAAAGACAAGTTCCTCAAGGTTGCCGAAATAGAATATTAAATCTGAAATAAACATAAAGATTAGAGGAGACGAGTTTCTCAACGTTGCAAAGTCTTTCTGCCCTCATATCTACCCCTCCTTCAGTCCTTATCCAGCTCTTCACGCTTCCGCTTTGAAGAAGTTGTGCGCATCACACATAGCACCCAAGGTTTGTTCTATATATAACAAGTGAAAGAAGAGAAGTGAAAGAAGTTAATTAGTAGAGACTACTCTCTAATTAGTAACCAATTCTTGTTTTGTAATAGGTGAAACAAGTTAATACTACTTCCTAATTAGAAAAAAGCAATAATCTTTAATTAGCATCCTTACCTGATCTTCAGAGCTGTATTCATCCATAACCCACTTGCTCCTCGTTCCACTCGCTTTGTAAAAGCGAAGCTCCAGTTTTGATCCAACTTTTTGACCACCAGCATGAATTGGTAACGCACCACCAACTTTAGCCTTCCATTGTCCATCTCCAGTGTTTGCTCCAGCTACAAATTTGGTATCGCTGAAGAAATACCATTCTTTCTCCTCAAGGTCAGGATAGTCCTCTGCAACGTAAATTATAATTAGAAACCATCAACATTCATTTTTTTTGTGCAAATCAGGAGGATACTTATTTATTTATATTTATTTAATAGCAATATTACAAACAGTATTGCTTGTGATAGTAACAGAGCCATCAAAATACAGCAAATGTTCAAAAAAAAGGATCAGGCTGTGTAAACTGTAAACCCTAAGGTAGTTCTGTTTTCTATAGCTATTTTGGCCAGCTGATCTACAACCTGATTTTACACAAAATGAAGACGCAAACTTTGAAACTCTGTTACCAACTCTTCACATTCACATTCGGGAGGATTAATTCCGGAAGTGGGGGGAGGAGCCTGTTTCCTAAAAAACATAGTAATGGAGCTAAGGGAATCAGATTCAACTAATAAATGGGGGATATGCGTGGAAGCAGCAAGTTTGAAGCTCTGCAATGCTGTTGTTAGAAATACCAAGATAAGTAGAAAAAGCAGCAAGCATAACACCATTGGAGTCGCGCAATATACCTCAACATCCTGCATATCCAGGATTACTCAAGCAGGAACCATGTACATTTAGTTTCACAAAACAGGCAGGAGGAGGAGTCTAGGTGATCATTAAATCAAGTTTCCAACTATTATAATGATTACAAATGAGTTCATTAACCGTTAAATTTTCTAAGTGATGAGGGATAGATTTATTGGCTAAAATCCCAATTTGGTACCAAAACTTTTAGGAAAATCTCAACTTAGTACCAAACCTCTAATTTCGAATTATTAGGTACCAAACGTTTCAAAAAGCGTCCAATTAAGTACTTTTTGGATGTTTGAACGACACGCGCCGTTAAAGTCCACTTTTCCGTGTGGATTTTGTGCTAAAATTATCGGTAAAAGTACATATTAGGTCCCTGTATAATAAATGATTGTGCAAATAAGTCCCTATAGCCAAATTTCATAAATTTATATATTTTTGGAAAAATTAATATTTTTGGCAAATATGGATAATTAATGCTTAATTAATTTCAAAATTAATACTACCAATTATAGCCAAAATTCAATACATATAACATACTACTCCATTCTTGACGGAAAATCATGATAGACTTACATGAGTATTTTTTTAATTCAAAAAAAAAATTGTCGTACTTAATTTTTTTTTTGGCACTGGTGTCAAACTTTATATATTAGTATATTATATATAGGAGTACTAATTATGATAATTATATAATTATTAGTATTATTGCTATAAATTAAAAATTAATATATACTAAATAATATTAATTGTTATTTATTCTCTAGAAAAACTAATATATACTACATATTAATTTTATACACTCTGGAAAAGACTAACTACCCCTTCAACTTTCAACCAGGGAAGAGCTAATCGCCCCGTTTTCGTTATTTAATCACTTGGTTTTTTACTTCATCACCCTCAATTCACACTTGATGATTTTTGTTTGTTTTGGACCATTAAAGTAATCTGATATATATTTGGTTCATGCCCCCTGGATTATGCTATTTGTTAGTGGGTTTTAAATGAATTTAGGGATTCACACTTGATGCATTTCTTTTGATGCTAATTAGTTTCCCATTTTTTTTTTTCACTTGCTTATTTGAATTTAAATTTTAACGTTTCATTTAGAGTTGGCAAAATGAACCCGAAACCCGAAACCCGCCTGAACCCGCCCGAACCCGAACCCGAAATTACCCGAATTGACCAGAAAAGTCAACGTCCCGAACCCGCCCGAACCCGAACCCGAAAATACCCGAACCCGAGACAACCCGAACCCGAACCCGACCCGAGCCCAAGATCAAAATAATATTAAAAAAATCAATAATTATTTACAAAATGAAAAAATTTTCATTATTTTTTAGTAAAAAATCACATTTCTTCCTTTTAATATTAAATAAAGCTATTACATATATAAATAAATAAGTCCAAGTTCTTTATAGGTTCAATTAAGGGTCCATTAACTTTTAATTTGCTTAATCTAAGGCTTGCATTTTGATGATTTGTTTAATTTAATACTTAATGTGTTTTAATTTGCTACAATTTAGTATTAATTAGCATTAAATAGTTTAAATTAGTGTTGAACTATATGTATTTTATATTTAATTCAGTTAATTTAAATGTTGCACACAATACACAACTTAATAATTGTCGGTGGCGTTGTCTTTCCAAAGAAAAGTTTTCGCTTTTAGCAAGTAGGATCATTTTCTTCTTGAGACCTTTTACTTTTTTTCATCATGTGAGAGTCTCTGAATGTCTCTAACGATGAGACAGTTCTTTCGTTAGTATTTTTTAACAATTACTCAATCTTTATATATGTTTCATCCTTCCTCCGTTCCAAAATAATTGTCGTTTTTTGGATGAATGTGGTCTTAGGAATATATTGATTATCATGTTATATTATATACTCTATCTTATTATATTATAATTATCAATAAACTTATAGTAAAATAAAAGATAAACAATTATTTTTCTTTAAAAAAAAAGCTTGCATGTTGAATCAGGATAAACCAGAAATTCGATCGGATTCTGAATATCGAAAGTGAACCCGAACCCGACCCGGACCCGAACCCGGACCCGATCCGAGCCCGAACCCGAAAATACCCGAACCCGAAATACCCGAACCCGAAAAATCTCGAACCCGAAAATACCCGAACCCGAAGTACCCGAACCCGAACCCGCCCGAACCCGCCCAATTGCCAGTTCTAGTTTCATTTCAGTTGCCCAGTTCTACAAAAATTTTTCAACCATTGACTGATAATTTTTTCACTCTAGCATTGTATTGTTAATTTTATATAGTTGCACTATTTCATTTGTACCCTAAATCCCAAGGAAATTTCTTGAGAGATCTAATTTTTCCAATAGTTATATCATATATTTGTAATTCATATTAATAATTACTAATTGAATTCATGATACGATGGAGTAGTTTCAAATTTTTGCGACTTCCTGAGAAATGCATAATGGTAACATTATTATTTTCTATAGTTTTGTCATATTACAAATATATGCACTGTAAGATTTATTTGGTTCAAGACAATTAACTACTATTAGTAAATGTTTCCAATGTGATTTTAAAAAAAAAAGAAAAAAAAAGGTTTTTAATGTGATGCAAAAACTGAAAGGCTTTTTGATGCGTAGTGTCTCTTTTGATCTTTAGCTTTAGAGAGCTTTTTTTTTTTTGACAAAAGATTTAGAGAGTTGAAAGTGATTTTTTTTTTTTTTTTGAAAAGCGAAAATATTTACTTAATTGAAGAATATCAAGTCCAATAAGTTTTTTTAATGCTCAATCAATATTTCAATATTCAAGGGGTTTAATTTAGTATTTATAAATTACTTTTTCAAACCTGATAAACCTAAAAATACACTTGCCCTTGGTGCCCCCACCCTGTATCCGTCATGAGCGCTAGCGCAGAATAACCCTCTTGTTACTATTATTCATTATTAGAAAAACACAAACTTTTCAAATTTTCCTCCTAAAAAAATCTAAAACACACTTTTTCAAAGAACCCATCAAGAACAAGGAAGAACACATTCAAACCCAAACCCATAGATTATCTTCAACAAAAGAGAAATTTACACTTAAAGCAGGATAAATGAACACCCCATAAATTACACACAAAAATACTACACTAATAGGCACCTTCCTTTGAAACTTAATTGATGCCAGAAGGTAAAGAAACAAGAGAAGTCCATCCCTTGAAAGGCTCCTTGCAGATGCACAGCCACACATGCATGAGTCCCACCATAATATGATTATAAACACAAAGAAATGGTTCGTTGGTTTTTTTTATGCCACTAAGGATAGACGAAATTCAGGCAAACGCAAGAGTGATAGATTACACACAGAAAAATCAAATTTGGAGCTTGAAAAATCAAATCTGAAAAATTAGATTTGGGGATTGGAGGAGGAAGGGCGCGTTTTTAAGAAGTTGCAGATTTTACAAGATCTCCCCGAGGGAAATACGTCGAGCAAGCCGGAAGAGC
Source organism: Corchorus capsularis (assembly GCA_001974805.1). Classification (NCBI taxonomy): domain Eukaryota; kingdom Viridiplantae; phylum Streptophyta; class Magnoliopsida; order Malvales; family Malvaceae; genus Corchorus; species Corchorus capsularis. The sequence continues at coordinate 46,602 of AWWV01012999.1, forward strand.
GTTCAGCCTCACTCTTCAGGCCAGCAGCCTTGCCCAGCATCTTCCGTCGATTGTCAGCCTGTTCAGCTGACCTCAGAGGATTTCAGTCACCCGGCGTTTTCAGAATTTATTTAGGCTAGGTTTCTATTTTTTTGGGATTTAGTTATGAAAAGCAGAAAAAGGGAAGACAAGAGAGAGAATATGATGGATTTAGGTGGCTGCCCGTCGTCGGAAAAGGAGACTCCGGTGTGGGTTGCGGCGGCGGCTGTTGAGTAAAGAAAAGAACGGGAGTTGGGCTCAGGGAAGAGAGGAAATATGGGGGATTTTTGGGTTTAGGAATTAGGGTTAGAACGAAGAAGAAGAAGAAAAAGAAAATAGGCCTGCTTTTTTTCTTTTAAAATTTTGTGAGTTAATAATTTTTTATTTAAACTTTAAAAAGTTAAACAATTTTTTATTTTATATTAATTAAATTTCAGGTGGCTATTTTAATGCCACTTGGCTATTTTTTGTCAGAAAATTGGCTCTATACACGCTTAGTGGGGCGTCTATCACGATCTAACAGATCTGTAAAAAAAAGTACTTAATTGGACGCTTTTTGAAATGTTTGGTACCTAATAATCCGAAATTAGAGGTTTGGTACTAAGTTGGGATTTTCCTAAGAGGTTTGGTACCAAAGTGGGATTTTAGCCTAGATTTATTGATGAGCTCATTTAAACTAAGAGTCCGTTTGGAAGTTTCTATAAAAAATAAGAAGGTAGACAGTTTTTCTATAGAAAGTTTAAGACTAGAAAGTTTTTTCTTTTTCTTAAGAAAATACTTTAACATGTTTGTTTAACCTCTAAAGTCTAAATTAAATTACTAAGAAAGTAAAGTTAAATTTATTAAAATACCCTTTGATAAATATTTTAAATTTAAAAATAAGGCCCTTTTAAGTAATTTGGTTTTAAATTACTTTCATGAGAAAAGTGACCTGGTGGTGTTAAAGCACTTTCTCACTTTGGAGTTTCATGAGAAAAGTGACCCGGTGGTGTTAAAGCACTTTCTCACTTTGGAGAGAAAGTAATTGGGTCAGTTAAACTTTCTTACCCTAAACTTTCTTTTAAAATAATAAATTACATCAAAACAAACGGTTCCAGACGACCATTCATCCTTCCACACATTCAAAGAAATACCATTCCCTATTCTCCAACCTATATGTTGAGTAACAAGAGGAATACACACCTAGTAAGTCCTTTCCAAAAGCAGGGAGAGATAATATAAAAATTTAACCTGAAAGTTGATCTGGGGTCAATTGGTAGACAGCAGCTTCTGGGATTAGATTCACATTGGGTGTCTCCACCTGAGAGGGGTTGTTCTTACTAGCCAAATAGCTGAGGACCAGTTCTTGGTCCGTTGGATAGAAGTACATCCCTAGAGTGTCCATTGGCTTTTTATTGAGATAAGGGATCGAATGGAGCTCTGCCTCTGGCACTGGATTATTCATGCCCTCAGCCTCAGCAGTGGATATTTGGCATAAAAGCCAATCATCTCTCCCATCCTTCAAAACAAAAACAACAAACATTTATTAGTTTTTTTTTACAATAAATTCAGAATAATAATATACAGTACTTTACCAACCTGTGCAGTGGAGTACTCCTGAATGCACCACCCAATCTTAGTTGAATCAGCATTGGTGGGATAGCCATCAAAGAACTCAAGGGTTCTCTTGAACCCGATGCCATCACCATTGGAGTTGAGCACTGGCTCAACTTCTTGCAGACACCTCATCCAAAATTGGTAGGGTACAAGACAGCATTGTATGCCTGGCTTAGAAGAAAACCAATCCTCTCTTGAAGCCAGGAAGATCTTCTTCGTATCCCCTACAAAGTAAAGCCAATGAAAATTAATTCAAATGATCAGAAGCAAAACCAACCAAATTCATATGAATGAATACCACATAAGAAGTTTCAAATACATACTACTAGTTATTATAACTTATAAGCTTTCATATGTACTTCAAACAAAAGTAAATATACAGTAATGGCAACCAACACTAGTGGAAAAAATATCTTTTGAGACATATGACATATGTCGCAAAAAGCTCAAAAAACGTCGGAAAAGAATTGAATATTCCCCAATCCCCACTGAGAGAGAATAACAATGGAGTAGTACAATGTCTGGGAGAGAAATTTCCAGTAAAAATATAAGCAGTACAATTATCAGGGGATTATATATAAGCTTTTTTGAGAAAGGCAATAAATTCACTACCGCCAAATTAATTAATTAATTTTAATATTATTTTATTATGGGACTCAAATTAAGCAACTAGACTCCTATTCTCACATCACAAACAGTAAAATAGTATAGTACTAGTATATCTAATAAAATATTCCTAGATAGTAGATATATACTAGTATTAAAGTAAAAAGAATTTGCTTTATTTAATCTATGTTCTTGTTTCAACCAAAAAATACAAGAAAAAAGAATTTGCTAATATAGGGCACAAAATGTGGGGGACCACTAAATAAGAAGACATTTTGGTTGGTAGGGACTAGGTTAAACTTAATTAAAAACAAACATTTTTATGAAAAGTCACTTTCTCATGAAGTTCCAAGCAAGTATCTTTCCAATATTCTGTGAATCTATCATGCAAATTAATACTATTATATAATAGTAATTTATTTATACATACCCACTTCTAAGCTTTTATAGAACAAAATAAACTAACGGTAGCACATCTTATATACCCATTTTCTCATGGAGTTCAAAGCAAGAATCTTTTTAGTGGCCAAAAACAAAAAAAAGCAAGTATATTTCCAATATTATGTGAATCTATCATGCAAATATGCAAATAATAGTAGATTTATAAACCCGCTTTTAAGCTTTTCTAGAAGAAACTGACGGTAGCAAATCTTATTATCAACACATGATCTAATAAATAAATAAATACTACTATAAATATAAACCAATAAAAGTTGGAACTTGACAAAGTAATCCGCAAAATGGAAAGAAAAGGAACTAGATAATCACCCATATCTTCAAATGTGCGATATTTGTCTAGTAAATCATCCAAGAGTAAATGTATCCCATGTTGCTTGCTTTCCCCAATGTTGTTGTCAGTAATTAATGATAGCATCAACTCATCATGGTCAGTGTTGTCGGCGGCTGCCATTGCTTAGAGAGATGTATCTGATGTTTTCTTTTTTCCTTTGGTAGGGTTTCTTTCTAAATTAAAATAGGGGTTTTTTTGAAAAGTTATAGCATGTGACTTCTGCCATTCTTGTCCTTTTTTGCAGCTGGCATTAGCATACCTCGTATTATACATTCCTCTGTACTGTATTTTTTGTGTTAATTGTACAGTATACTTGGACGTTGCACAAGGTTGAAGAAAATATCCTGATGATGTATTTTTGGTATTTTTTTGGAGTATTTACTAAGTATATTTTATACTACACAAAGAGTTATTACTTACAACTGTAAATTTCTAACTTTATTTCAATGCATTCCCCTTCTCATTATTTAAAAAAAAAAAAGAGAGTTGTTACAACTCAGCAGTGGTAGAAAGTGGTAGAAATTAGAACCGAACAAAATCACTTTTTGTAAAGTCAAGAATACAATAAGTTTACATTATTTTTAACTCTCCAATGTATAATCATTTTTATTAATAATTTAGTAAGTAGGAGTATACCTAAGTAAATATTACCTTTTTGTTTTTTTGAAATGGAACAATATATTGAAATTAAAGTTTTACAGCTCTGGGCATGGAAAGCCCCATACAATCCTCCATAAAAATGTCAAATGCAAAATTAGGGATAGAAACAAAGTCTAGATACAAATCCTCCATTTCCCTAGCAGGATTGGCAATACAGTCTGCCAATCTATTAGCTTCTCTATATCTATGCTCCACCTTGATACTGAAGAAGCTTCCAAAAATTAACCTGCAATCATTAATGATAGACTCCAAGTGATGATATGGAGAAGAATTTTTAGCTAACTGTAAAACACATTCAGAATCCACACAAATCATAAGCTTATCAATATTTAGAGATTTGGCCATCATAAGACCATCTCTAAGTGCCTAAAATTCAGCCTGCAAACTATTAGCCAAAGGGATCCTTCTAGCACAGCCTTTTAGCCACTGTCCATATTGATCACGGATGACAGCCCCTGCTCCAACACATGAAGATCCATCAGAGTTCAGCATACACCAACCTGGATCCGGTGGTTTCCAACCAATGTTCTTAGCAACTCTAGGGACAACTTTGGGGATAGACTTAGCTAGATAGAAGAACTCTAAAGCTTGGAAAGAAGAGGAGGCAAGAATGGCTTCAAAATCAATCAATTTTGCAGAGAAAAGTCTAGCATTTCTAGCCTTCCATAAATTCCAGCAAGAATAAATAAAAATAGAAGACTAAGGAATCTGTTTCTAAGCTATAGAAGAAGAAACACATCGGTTTAGCCAAGAGGAAAGATTACTGTCAGAATAAAATTTTGCATGCAAGGAATCAAAGGAATTCCATAAAGAAGAAGCAATAGGACAATCCCTGAGAATATGAAAAATGTTTTCCTCACAGTTGGGACAAATATCACAACAAATTTCCTGACTAATGTGTCTATTATAGAGCATGGATTTACATGGAATACTACCCTGAGCCACGATCCAAAGGAAAAATTTAACTCTGTTATGGCACTGAATTTTCTAGATTTTTTTTTCCAAATTTGTGAGTCGGGATCATTCAAAACAGCATTATTAGCAATATCATACGCTGATTTCTAAGAAAAATCACCATTTGCAGAAAACTTCCAACATACAGAATCTGTTTTATGATCCATCCAAGAAACAGAAGTAGATAAAATTTGATCCACAATTTCATCAGGAAAGCAAAAGGAAATCTGATCAAGATACCACCCTCCACTAGCAGATATACAATCTTTAACTTTCAAAAAAACTTCACCCTTGTTAAGAGGACCACAAATAAGAGATCTAATAGAACAATTAAAAGCCCAATCATGAGTCCAAAATCAGTATCCTCACCACTCACAATAACCCTTCTACACCCACTATCAAAGAGATCCTTGCTAGCTTTAAGAGAGGAAACAATAGAAGAAACCGCTAGAACTCCTAGGAACACAAGAAACCCCATATTTAGCACATAAAGCCTTAGCCCAAAGGTTATTAGGACAATTCCTAATTCTCCAATGGAGTTTAGCTAAGAGAGCAAGATTCCTAAGTCTAGCCTTTTTAAGATTAAGCCCCCCTTGTTTCTTAGGTTTAGTAATTTTCTCCCAACCCACCAGGTGAATTTTCTTAGAGTCCTCCATATCTCCCCAAAGAAAATTTTTATGGAGACGATCAATTTCATTAGAAACAGCATTGGGAAGGAGACCAACTTGCATAGGGTAATCAGCAATCACAGAAGTTACTGATTGAATGAGAGTTGTTCTACCAGCAAAGGAAAGATTTTTAGATTTCCACCTTGATAATCTGTCTCTGATCTTCTCAATAAGGTAAGAATAGTCTCCTTTTCTACCTTTCTTATCCAATAGAGGATAACCTAAGTACAGACCGAGATCGTTAACCCTCCTAAATTTAAGAACATTGTTAAGAGAACAGGCCTTATTATCATCAATCATAGGAGAGAACCAAACTTTGGTTTTATCAGTATTCACTTTTTGTCCTGACCTAGCACAAAAATCATCTAAAGTGTCCTTAATGGAGATGCAATTTTTCAGATTAGCCTTTGCAACCAAAATGATATCATCCGTAAACAGTAGGTGAGAAATTTTTGGCCCATTTCTACCCAACCTAATAGCATCACAATCCTTGTTTTCACAATTTCTTTCAATAGCCAAAGACAAGTATTCCATACACAGAACAAAAAGATAAGGAGAAATTGGATCTCCTTGTCTAATACCTCTAGAAGCTTGAAAATACTCAGAAGCAGTACCATTAACAAGGACAGCAAGGCTCGGGTTCGAAATACAAGATAAAATCAGATTAGAAAAATCCTGTGGGAAATTGCAAAAGTCCAACATATCTTTAATAAAGCTCCATTCTAACCTATCAAAAGCTTTTTCAAGGTCAATCTTAATAACCATCCAACCCTCTCTAGCTTTACTAACCTTAGCAGAATTCAAAACTTCTTGACCCAAAATGATATTATCAGAGGCTCTCCTCCCAGGTAAAAAGCTCCTTGAACGGGGCTGATCAGGTCCTTAAGGGTATTTTTCATCCTACTAGCTATAATTTTGGTAACCAATTTATAGCAAGTGTTCCCTAGACTAATGGGTCTAAAAAATCTAATAGAATCAGGAGAAGCTGTTTTAGGAACTAAGGCAATCAAAATTTTTTTCCAATTCTGGGGCATAATCCTAGAATTGAAAACAAGTTGGATTTCAGAGCAAAGAGTATTTTTAATATCCTCCCAACAATGCTGGAAAAACCCAGCATGTAAACCATCAGGCCCCGGAGATTTAAAAGGTTTCATCTCCCACAAAACAGATTTGATCTCGGCGATACTAGGAATGGCTAATAGAGCCAAGTGATCACTATCAGGGACAAGATTAAAGTTAAGATCAGGCTTTTCAGAGTTAAGATTACACGCAATAAGACCGGAAGTATACAACTTAGAGAAAAAACCCACAATATGGGCCACACAATCATCACCAACAATCTCATTACCAAAATCATCCTTAAGCTTAACGATTCTATTTCTTTTTCTCGTAACAAGGGTTGAAATTTGGAAAAAAGCAGAATTATTATCACCTTCAGTTAGCCAAGAAATACGAGATTTCATAGCCCATAAAGTTTCTTCATGCTTTTGAACAATAGAAAGTTCCTTACGGAGAAAATTATCAAAGTAAAGCAAAAATTGAGAAAGTTTTTTAGACAAAGCAATTTGGGTTCCATGAATACGAGCCAAGAGTCTCTTTTTCTTGTAAAAAATATTACCAAAAACATCACGATTCCAAATTTTAACATTATCAACAAAGAGATCAATCGCCTCAAGCAAAGAGACTTGAGCACCAGACCAAGAGGCATGCACCACATCAAAAAACGAAGAATCAAAAAGACACATGGGTTGAAAACGGAACGGTTTTTCCCCAGCATTGGGTGCCAAAACATCAGTAGAAAAGAGAATAGGACAATGATCAGATTTGACACGGGGAAGATGGAACAAAATAGACTCAGGATAGAGTAAAATCCATGCCCTATCAATTCTTTCAAGGATTAGAGTGGAAAGTGGGTTAGAGTTTGTCCAAGTGTGTTTAGGCCCTACAAATCCTATGCCAATCATACCACAAGAGCTAATGCTATCATTCAAAACAGCGGAATCAGAGAAACAAACTGGTCTACCCCCAAACTTATCAACAGAGTTAAGAACCTAGTTGAAATCACCAATCCAAATCCAAGGTAGAGTAATACCAGAACCAAAACCTTAAGATAACTCCAAAGCAAATTTCTACTATCCTTATCAGTGCTTGCATAAATAGCAGAAACCACAAAGGAATTGGAGCCACTAACCTGAAACTGCAACGTAATCTCTTGCTGAGTTTTACTAACAAAGTCGACATCCATAGCATCATTATCCGAAAGAAACCATATGCCGCCTGAAAAACCAACTGGATCGACCCAAGCCTCCCCATCAAAGCCTAAACTTTCTCTAATCAATTTCCCCTTATGACTAGAGACTCTTGTTTCGGTAATGATAAAAATATCAGGCCGATATTTATTCTTTAGATCCCTCACTGTAAGACCAAATCGTGGGTCCGCTGCACCTCTCGCATTAAAGCTGAGGATCTTCATAGGAACATAAGTTGTAATGGAACATGAGGATCTTCATATTACCTCTTTACCATACTATTAGATTACATTTGGTTTGAAAAAGGTTAACAACTTAAACCCTAGCCACTCCCCACCTTCCTTCTCTCTCAACCTTCTCCCTTCAAAATTTTGTTTCCTCTTCCTCCTCCTGACTCTTTTGTCAAGGGGGAGGAGGAGCCTGATCTTTTTTACTTTTATTTTGGAATAAAGTCCCCAGATCTATTGATCTGTCGGGTTCATTCAGTTTTTCAGTCAGTTTTTTTGAGTTAGTTCAGTTTTTTTGAGTCAATTAGTTTGAGTCTGAGTCTGGCTTTGTCCAGTTTTTAGTTTACAATAGATTGAAAATTGTTTGCCTTGTTGAAATGGTTTTTCTTTCTAATCAAAGGGTGGGTGCTGATGATCCTCGAATCAACCACTTTCTTTTCGCTGTTGAAAGCTTTTTCTTGGATTCACCGAGAAGCAAAAACGATGGAGTGGTGGACATGCGAAAGATTTATGAAGAAGGTTCGAGACTCCATATAATCATCAAGACGACTCATCTGATCACGGAGCAAGACCTAGATTTAGATCTAAGACAAGAGCATTCTTCTCAATTTATTGTAATTATGAATATTATCTTTGTAATTTCATTTACATAAATGAAAACTATAATTTTTCTTCAAAAAAAAGGTTACATTTGGTTTGGGGCTATCTCAAATACCCAATAGTGTAAACATTCCGATTCAACTTACTTGGATATCACATTCCCGGGTGGCCTTTTTTTGTTTGGTTGACATTCCCGAGCATCTTTGCATGTCGTGTTTGGTTTGCCGGAATGTTACAATCCAAAAATATATGGTAAATTACCTTCATACCCTCTCAATTTGTTTCTTAGCAATCAACTTACACTATTACATAAGGATACATTGATACATCAATACGAAACATATATCCAACATTAATAAGTTCAAGTTAATTAATTTTACGGGTTTACACATTAATTAAAAACATTTTTAATTAATTAAAAATATTAAATTAATTTAAGTAAACTACACTAATATAATTCATTTTCCAACCCACAAAATAAACAATGTTGTAACAATCCCTACCCCAAACCCCACAACCAATCTTTTATGAAAGGATTGATCAACAAAAGAAGGTTTGATCTCTTTCATTTTCAAACCTTGTTTCTTAATGACTTTGTCTCACCCTCATTGAGGTTCCATTAATACTCAAGAAAAGCCATTTCCACTTTCTTGTGATCCTTGTACATCTTATGGTGGTAACCTCGATAGCCATGTACTTGCTCCTTTGCTTCCTCCCAAATTCCATAAATTCCCAACTTGCGACCCTTGAAAACAACATAATACTTTCCACACATTTCTATCACAAACCTAAACAAATACAAGCACACACACACACACACACACACACACACACACATATATATATATATATATATATATTTCAAAACATGAACACTAATTATTCCATAATTTAAACCATAAGCATCATCTAAAATTAGTTTGTCCAGAAACTAAACACACAATGTCATCAACAACATTCATCAGCATTCATCAAATAGACCATCCAATAACTAAATACTACACTAAGCCAAAGCCAACTACACTAAGCCAAAGCCAACCCCCAATCATCATTCATCAAATAGACCATGCAAATCCTCAAACAGGGGAAAACTTTTGAATCGAAGGCTTGTATATGTAGGATTTTCCTGCATTAATGATTGAATGTTTATTAATATAATAAAACCCCTTAAATCTGATATAAGAAACCCACTTAGTCATAATCAGGGTTGCTTCTTACCCTATAGTATGTATCCAATGCTGTCGGTTCACCCTTAATCTTATGAGTCACTGCATTCCAATGAAATAAAGGATTCAGCCTCAACATGTGCCTGATTTGCCAATAGTCCCACTTCAATTCCCCTATTCTATCCTCAACTTGGGTCTGTGTGAACCCAGAATCAGGAATGTAGATCTCAATCATTTCTAGTAGCACATCAACTAATTCACCCCAATATCACCCAATAATTTCAATACGATGCATGTATTCAACTAAAACTCTATCTTGATCAGCTGTCCAGATTCTAGGATGAACCCAAGGCTTATCCATATGATTGTACCCGAACAAAACACTTTAATTCGAAAGATGCTTAATGCATAAAATACAACATGTAATAAATGAAATCAAGTAATGTCAACAACAAAATTAGTTCAAGTAAAATAAATAGACAGTATTTTAGAAACAAACAAGGGCAGAAAGAACTGTCAACAATAAGAACCGTTTTAAAGGATTTAAAGCATAAAACATCCAAACAACTTATTCAACATCTCAGCAGTTTACTACTCTAACCCCTGCTAACTTTTTTTAATAGCTTGTCCCAATCATTATAGAGGGGAAAACTCTTGCCCTCGACCCTCTTAATATAAGGATGTTCCTGAAATAAACAAATAGTTTATGTACTAATTGTTTTAGGAACTAACTAAAATCATAAGGAGATGCCTATGGACTCAGTTTCTTACCCTCAACCACATCTCAAATGCAGCCGGTTCCCCCTCAACCTTATTATTGGTTTCATCCCAACGAAATAATGGGTAGTCCAACATCTCCTTGATTTGCCAATACTCCCTCCTCATCATTCTTATTCTACTCATAACATGAGATTTGCTAAGGAATGAGCCAGGTAACTTTTGCTCAATCATAGAAACAATGGAATTAAGTACAAAACCCCATTGCTTCCCGAGATCATCAAAATGTTTCATACATTCGACTAAAGTTCTACTTTCCTCATCCAAGCTCTATGTCTCCTACGAGGATCCATGGATGAATGGTAAACTGCGAATAGACTTAGATACTCATCACCAAAAGGTGAACAAACAAACCCACTAACAATATAGTACCTAAACAGATTTACTGTTGTTTATTGTTGTTTCATAATACTTTTAATCCAATGAAATCAAAACCCAATAACAATATAGCATCCTAAACAGATTTGATGAAATTCAAGTTACAAAACAAAACCCATAAATGGCAATAACAAAATAGCAATACCCCAGAAATTCAACTTACAAAACAAAACCCAAATTTTATGAAATTACAAAAGCCATTATCAAAAGGAAAAAAATCCAACATCAAAATGGCACTAACAAAATCGCAACAACCAACAAAAGAAAACCCATAAATTATTTTCGAATTTTAAAACGAAATTCAAAAGGAAAATAAAATACAAATGGCAGCACTAAAATTGCAACAACCAACAAAGCAAAAGCCATCAATTATTTTTTAACAGCCGCAAAAGAAAAAACCCAGAATTTTCGATTGAAACCCTGATTTCAAGCAAACCAGAGGCATTGTTTAACAAAAGCAATCAACAAAGAACACTTACAAATCTCGACGACGGTGAAAACTGAGACTTTGATGGCCAAATTTCGCGGCAGATTGAGTAGAGATGGATAGAAATCGAGCGGAGGAAATGAGCGACGCTAGTGTTTTCAGAAGAAATAACGAAATGAAGATAATTTCTCAATTTCATTCTTTTTTATTTTTCATGTTGGTATAAGTTGTAATAATTTACAACTTTGATGGCATGATGGTCCGAGAGGGTTAAAAGCGGGGGGCATTTTTGCAAAATAAAATTAAGATTCCGGGGGAATATCGCAAAACCACGGGGGGAGGTGGGAATGTGATTCCTCGCAACATTTCCACTAATCCTACGTGGCACCGGGAATGTTGCCCACCCGGAATCTACATTCCCGCATACCAAACATGACTATCCATGATTCCCAAAGGCACATTCCGCCCTTAATCTCAGATGCATCCTAACCAAACGCAACCTTAAAGTTATCACCAAACTGCTGTATGCTCAGTATTTGACTCTTCTCATGCTGATATTTGTCTGACGTTGATTGGTTAGGAGAAAACCAATATATATTATTATATATTTAAAATTCCAAATATAATATTTATAAATAATATTTAGAACATTGAATAATAATCAAAGTAAAACTCAATTTCTTTTTTCCAGCATATAATTATTTGAGTAAACATTAGAATTTTAACAATATTTCATTACATTTACTTAACTGCGATTACATAAGATAAAATTTTGCTTAGAATTGAAATTACTTATTTCTAATCATAAATCGAAAAACCCGATACGAATGCGCGGGGAAAATATCTAGTATACATAAAGATTAAACCTCATGCAAAATGTCGCATTCTCGTGAAGCCACAGTGGAATGTTTCCTGATCGGTCGTCAGCAATCATAAAAATAATCCCCACAAAAAACTAACTAAGTAGATAGGGCAAGCAGGGGTTGAATCCCATAGAGAAGGGGAATAGACTTATCCAAAGAATAAATCTTCTCCAAAAATTCACTTTTGAAAAGAAAACAGGGGATTAAAAATATCAATTGAAAAGAAAGCAATTAAACTGGAAACAAAGCAAAATAAATTAAATCTAAATCTATGGCAATTTATAAAGCAAATAATAATTAAAAAGGCATACTTCTTCTCCTTATGGTAGAAATTAATCAAATTAACTATGAATCCTTGATTTAAAAGATGAATTTAATATTTTATTCTTGATGACAACTGGTCTAGGGAAACCCTAACATGTATATTAAAAAAAATTATCGGTTAAAGCTTAAATTATCCCTTTTATTATCGAACAAATCAATTACCTTCTTAGGCTTAAAGATTTGCTAAGAAACAAAGCATTAAGAACAACTATATTTTTTTTTCACACATGCTTAACAAGTAAAACCAGACAATAAGCAAATAAATCACCCATTGGTAAACTAATCTCATTGAGTTGTTCTTCAACATCCCCAATTTGTTCCATACAATCAAACTCAAGCTCTTGTCGTCTTGTTTGATTTAACTATAGATCTATCAAATTATCTCTTTAGCGGCCGTTCTAAATTAATAACAATCAAGATCATAAAATAAAACAGAGACTCGCTTACTATCTATCAAGAACAAATATCAAATTATAAGCACATAGATCTCACCATAATTAATTGATTTAAATCACCAAAGGATAAGAATTATTAAGAATTTAGCTACTCATGGATTTGGAAAAATCCATGAGAGACATAAGAAAACTTACAAGACTTGAAGGTTGAAATCCTCCCTTGATCAAGCTAGGGATATCACACCCCTCTTCTTGAAAAAGGGTTGTCGACACCCTTAGGAAAAACTAGAAAAACTAGAGAAAATAGAAGGAAAAAAAATGTATGTAGAGATCTGTGTATAGATATATCCTCTAGGGTTACATAAGGTGGCTATTTATAGTGGACTAATTAGACTCCATATAGACTTAGGAATAGCCTAGGACGGTTTAGAGGATGACTTGGTCTCCAAGTTGGCTTAAAAGTCTTCCTAGAGCTGAAATCCAAGTGAAAATAGGACTCTAGAAAATTCTGGAATCTCGCAGAAACTTCGACAGCAATTTCGCACTTAAATATGGCAGAGTTGGACTTTGGGCTTCAAAGGAAAGTTGTAGATGTCGGAGTTAGCTTTCCAACGGCTACTCACGGGCCTAAAACGGACATCTAAGTAGAAAGTTATGGCCTTTTTACCAAGACTGCGCTGAATCCTAATCCAACTATGACTAGTATCGGAATTATGCGAGAATTGGATATTTCCTTGGATATATGCAGCATAAATTGGGATTTTAACTCCAATTGTGGGTTTATATGGGCTGAGTATTATCCCATATAAAATATCCAATAATTCCAGGGTTTTAGGGCTTCTTCATAGCTTCCTTTATTTGTTGCATCTCGATGGAAAACAACTTGTGAAGATTTTGGGAAATTAGACCTTTGAAAATTCATTGGCCTTCCTTAATAGTTACATTGATTCCCATATTGTTGACTTGGTTGCTTAGCTCTCCAATAAGGTTCAGGCTTCCTTGATAAGCTCCTTGCATTCCCACAGCATTGACTTCTTGGTTGTTGTCTTCCAAAGTAGGGCACTTATCAGTGTAGTGTCCTTGAGAACAAATACCACAAACCTTAGGCACACTTGAAAAATTCGCATGGAACAAATTAGTGAGCATAGCGATTTGCTGATTCGTTGCTTGAAGTTGTTGCTCCAATGAGGTGGAATGGATAGAAACTTCATTGATTCTTCTTGTATTGCCTTCTCTTGAGTAGTCTTCTCGAGATCCAAATTGTTGAGTGTTTGCAACATGTTTTCTACTAAAGTCCAAGTTTCAGCGGGAGTTTTGTCTATGAAAGCTCCTCCACTTGCAGAATCTATGGAAGATTTGTCAAACGGTAGTAATCCTTCGTAGAAGTACTGGATTAGCAACTGTTCATTGATTTGGTGATTGGGGTGGCTCGCACATAGTGTCTGGAAACGTTCCCAATATTCATGCATTGTTTCTCCATGGCGTTGCTTAATTCCGCAAATCTCCTTCCTTATACTTGATACTTTATGAGCAGGAGAACAATTTCTTAAGACTCGTCCGAGATGTGATTGAACCAGTAGGTAAAAGGTACAACCAATCTTTTGCACGGTCCACAAGAGTGAACAGAAAAGTTCTTAACATGAATTGATTTTCAGGAATACCTTGAATGCTTGTAGATGCACAGGCAATCTGGAAATCAGTAAGATGTCAGTGAGGATCTTCTCTAGGCAAACCATGAAATTTGGGTAAAATCTGAATAAATCCAGATTTTGTCTCAAAGTTTCCAGTTGTATCTGGATATCGAATTGCTAAACGTTGTGAAATAACGTTTGGTGCAGCTAGCTCTCGTAGAGTCCTAGGAGCGTCTGCCATGTCTTCTGATGATGTTGAAACAGTAGATCTAGGAGAACTAGATTGAGAACTCGAATTAGATGACTCCTCTTCTTGTTGTCGACTTTGTGTCTCCTTCCTTAACTGAAATAGTGTTCTTTCTGGCTCAGGATCAAATTCAAAATCTTCTATACCACTACTTCTTGTCTTTGGCATGCAATTTCCTAGAAAAATCAAACAAAACGCAAAAGAAAAATTAGTAGTAAAAGTTCTTAAACAAAAAACAGAAAATAAAGGAAAATATTTTTTATTTTAGAAAACGCAATTTTTTTATCGCAAAAATAATTTTTTTTTTAGAAAAAACGCAAAAATAAGTTCTAGAGGATAAAATCTTGGATCTATTCCTTACTTCCCCGGCAACGGCGTCAAAATTTAAGATCGGTCGTCAGCAATCATAAAAATAATCCCCACAAAAACCTAACTATATAGATAGGACAAGCAGAGCTTCTTGTCTTCAATACTTCGCAATTAAGCTCAATCTTCAATTCTTGCTTCTTGAGATAATTCTTCAAATTATCTTCAATAAATCTCCAAACACGAATTTCGAATCTTCAAATCTTCACTCCAAATTGCTAGGTCCATATTCGAGTAAAAAGTCATTAAAATAGCTCCAAAAAGAGTGAAAAACAACAAGTTTCCACTTTTCTTGTCTTCAAGACCTAAAAACACAAATACTTATAAAATAGGGTTAAAATACACATAAAAATAGTAAAAAGCATAGGAAAATGATCATAAAAATAGGGTCAATTTTAGCTCGATCACTTCCTTTATTACACTGTCCAATTTCTTTTTTTTTTTTGCTTTGCAATTGATCTCTGAACGTGTGAAAACTCTACAATCTAACCTCCACACCTAAACGCTCCATCTATTAATTATTACCCTCAAATATCAGTTTCCTACCCTTTCATATCTGAAAAGTTAGGTTCCCTTTCTTAAACAAAAAAGGAGCAAAAAAAAAATCGGTTCCCAGGCCTCATTTATGAAACAATACCCTCTACCAATTTGGCTTGTCAATTGTGGAATTTTCTTCAACCTAATTTAGCAAATACAGTGTGCAACCAACATCCACCTAATTTTCATTTGATCCAACTTTTGTTAAACTAAGCTTGAATTCCCTCTATAAAAATGAGCATCACCTCTCATATGGTTTTCACCCCTGCCATGGATGTTTTCTCAACTGCATCTACAGCATATTTTGTTTGCGCGAGATGCAAACAACTTCCAGCTCCAGTAACTTCCATCCCTAAGAAGTAGTACAACTCATTGAATTCTGCTTCAAGTGCATATAGATATCCCAATGACAATACAAGAAGGCGGGCATGCATTTAATCGACCCATTCTTCGATTAAGATCTTTTGGTTGTGTTGTCATTTGCTTTCTTCTTCAGTTCTTTCCATTTACTTTCTTAGTTATCTCAAACCGTCTCCTTTTTGCATCTAATGGTTGTTTTTCTTAAATATTCATCCTTATTAGCTCCGCCCAGCCCTGCGCAACAGAAACCCGTGGCAATAAGTATATGTTAGAGATAGACAGAGACTATCAGATTCGAAGATTTACAAGCCTAACCCTTCAGTTAAAACTGCAGTATTAATGATGAGAACCTTGCATATTCCTGCAAATGAATGAAGACCTCTTTATTGATACCTATGTCAATATTTATGAAATTTAGGTTGACTAACCTAACTGACTAACCTCTTTTAATTTTATGTTGATGAACTCAATAACTCAATAAAAAAACTTTCTAATCAATTCTAATTTAATTTCCAGCTATATTCAATTTGCTAACTTATTTACTAACCAACTATTGCTCACAATCCCCTTTTTGACATAAAGAATCGTGCTTAGAGATAAAAAGGGCCTTGGTACCTTTTGGTTGTTTCCTGGAGACATACGACGGTTATCGACAACTGGCATGGTGGAGCTAGGAATCCTGTTAGGAGAGAGGCATTAGTGGCTGGCGGTTTCTTGAGATTTGACTTACTTCTTCATTATAGTCACTACAAATAAATGGTTGGAAAGATGTTCAAGTAAGAAATCCAAACACCAAGTATTGGACATAAATCCAACTGCAGCAGCCATGCCAAGTTCATGATTTCAGACTATATCACCACCAAAGAATCAATCTCAACAATCTTGACAATCTAAATATGTTACTATAGTATAAAAATCTCTGATGAGAGCCAATCAAATCATTACCAAAGCATTGCCAAGAGAAACGTTTTAGAAGCTTAGAGAAGCGCTAGGAATGCAAGAACAACATATTAACTATAGACAGCTAATTCCATACCCTTGTATCTCATCAATGCATAAGATAATAAGATCTAAGTTCTTAAGTGCTTCCCTTTTATCAACAGTGCCCATACAAAAAAATTGAACTGACATATGAAATTACCAAGAAATTAGTAAGACACTGCAAGAGGTAAAGGCTAACTATATAATATTTGAGCTAAACTTTCTTCAGACTATAAAGCATGGTTTCAATTCTTTAAATGACTAATTAAGAATCCATTCATTGGGTCCTCTGTAAATTTCATAAATACCACAAGGGTTATTCAAAATCATAGTAAGAATTAATCCTAAAAAAGGGGTAAAAAACACCCGTATCTCCATTTTGAACAAGCAATATGATTATCACAAAATAAACTGAGAGTTCAGATCACAAATTATTAATTTTTTTGAGTGGTACAAGTGAAATCTCATTACAATCAGAATAAATCTCCATATGCGCAAACATCTAGATGAGAATCCAATGCAAACTAAGAAATTACCTTAAATAACCTACTTAACAAACTATTTAACAAACAAACAAATAAATAAACGAAACTCATATTCCGTGAGATTTGAACCCAAAACTTCACGGTCCGGGCACGGTGCACTCACCAGTTGAGCTAACAACTCGAGTGCACAAATTATTAATTAATTAATATAATAACTAATCAAAACGGAGAAAAAAAAAGAAATTTTTTTTTTCTAATTTGTGATGTAACTATTAACTAACAATAACAAAATTCATTTTTGTGTATAATTCAATCAAATTAATTACAGTAGGCACCTGTATCTCTGAAAATAATTCTTCCCATCAGAATAAAAAATAAATTTAAATAAAATGTCATTTTCCTTGGGTTGAGTGGAAAATGAATCCGCAAGATTGCCTTACCTTCAAGAGATATTCACTTATTTGAATGTCTCAATTGATGCTAAAGTTGTTATTGATCTTGTTAACAATGCTGACTCATCCACTTAGTAACTTAATTATTGATTAAGGGAACTTGATGAAATGATTCCCACAGTTGAAGGTCCCCTAAAAGAAGGAAATCGACTTGCAGATGCTTTGACTAACAAGGGAAGACTTTTGAGTGATGATCTTTTGATTTTTATTGTATTCTAATACAATTTTTGATATTTAATAGATGATATTACAGGGCTTGCTCCCCCCAAGGTTTTAAAGTTTAAACAACTGATAACTTTGATATTTTATTAATCTAGTTCCTTTAAAAAAAAGCATATGTAATTATTCGTTGATATTCAAAGTTTTCATGTTATGCCCGTTGGACCTTTTGCTTTTTTGCCTTTTGGGTTATCAATGATCATGGGCTTAATAGAATTTAACAACCCAACTCCCCTAGTTAATTGAAATCGAATTGGATTTGACCCTTATGAAAATAAATTCGATACGTTTCAAATTCAGGTTTAACAATCATCCGGGGGAAACATGTTGCAATGGGGAGAATTTGAAATTGCTAGCTAGGAAACAGTTCCATTTCTTGATTCACCAGGTCTGTTCACTTTCATGTTTCAACTTAATGAAACCCAAAGTTGTGTGATTGGGATAATAAGCAAACCACTCGGTTTCCCTGGCTTTACATTTTTAACATTTTCTCCCGCCATAAACTTCTTGCCGTTAAAGCGGGAAACAACAACCCCAAGGACCATATTGAAAATTGAAATAGGAAGTTTTTGAAAAGGAAAATAATTAATAATTTTTGTTTTTTATTTTTGGAAAATTCTTTTTTATTATTGGTCATTTTGGAAAAGTCCTAGTATTAACGAAGTGATACTTGTATTCTTGTCATTAATTTTTTGGGGTGTTTTGTACATTTGCTAAGAATTATATAGCAGTATAGTGTTTTTTTTATAAATTTTTTATACAAAATTTTTACATATATGATAATCTTTGTTTTTTTCACCAATATTACTTCAATTTTGAAATATTTGTTTTTTTTCCCTAATAAGGAATGGGTAATATAACAAGGAAATTCAACTTATAATTTACAAATGACTCTTTTATTCAATGATGATAATGAATATACTCGGATTTTTTTTTGAGATAATACCCGGATTTAATTGAGCCGAGTTTGAACCTTTCTTCAACCAATAAAATATATATACTAGTATAATTTAGAATGAATAAATATAAATAAATATAAATTGTAATGAAATTGTTGGTACGATCGAGTTGCAATTAACGTAAAATTCGAACACTGTCTATAATTTGAAGAGTTTTATTTTTGGTTATTGAAATTTAAATCATAGTAATTACTTATTATTTGGATAATAACAAAATGCAGGTTTTACGTAATTCAATCTTCAAACATAATGGGATTCATTTCTCAAAAAAAAAAAAAAAAAACATAATGGGATTCGATATGATTTTTATTGCCGTTTTTATACGTATAAATTAGGAGGAAAGAAAGGCTGGAAGAAGAAATAGGCGCTTAGGAGGTGAGGTGAATTGCGTTTGCTGCATTCTCAGTAAGACTTCTCTGCTTTTTATTTCCTCTCTGTTTTTCCTTTTCGTTTTCTTGGTTGGCTAACATATATAGAGTATATTTGATTCGATCGTAAGAAACTCTAAAACCCAGATTTATTTTGAATATGTTTATATTGTATTGTGTTTATTTTAGGGTTTCATGTATAGGGCATAGGGATGTTTGTCAACGTTTTTCAATTGGATTTGGATTCGGCTTACCAAGTGTTTGTTGTTATTACCCTCTCAATTTCTTGTCTTTTTTTGTTGTTTGCATCTTCCTCTTACTTTTTTAATGGATTCCCCTTCTATGGTGTAATTTTTTAAAAGGAAAAATCGGAAATGCAAATTCATAAGACTTAATTTGGTTGATACCATGCGCAAGCAAACGTGTATATGTATACATGTATGTATGAATTATATATGCTTAGATATTCTTACACCCTTTTTGGATGTTGAATGTATAGATTAAGCCCATTATGATTAATATCTTTCTTTTTTTCAAGAAAAATTCTGTTCAAAATCTGAATCAATTCTATGTTATTATATTACTAGAGAATGTACAAAATGGAGTTTTACTTGTTCAATGCTATTGGTAGTAAGATGATTTACATATATATGATATATTGAGATTCCTTTATAAATCATTGAAAATGAATATGTTATAATTTTTTTTTTTGTTTTTTTGTTTTGGTTTTCAAAATGGTTATAAAAAGATCTGGTGTAATGCAGAGCCTCACTTATGGGGGCAACAAGATACTCTGACTGAGCTTAAATTTGAATGTGGTCCTTTTCCCTTCATGCTCAATATTATCTTCAGAAGTTTAATTACTGTATTTTGCCAGAAAGCTCAATCAGCCAGTTAATTACTTGTATCTTAACATTTATATGGGTGCTTTAAACCAGGAGAGGAGCTTTCTAGTTTCTGTGGTGCTGACAGATCAACCTTGGAAGACTATGATGCAGGAAATGAAGAAGAGCAGAACTTCAAATGAGTTTCAAATTGATCGCCTCAGTGACCTACCTGATTGCTTAATTCATAACATTCTAGTCTTGCTAGACATCAAAACTGCAATTCAGACCTGCGTTTTGTCAAAGAGATGGAATAACCTCTGGACCTCTCTACCCCAACTCCATTTTGACAGCCGATCCTTCAACAAACTGACTCCCTTCAAAAAATTTGTTCTTAACGTCTTATCTCGATGTAAAGATAATGGCCTCTTCAGTCTAAGATTCTTCCAGGCATCTATGGATCGGTCATTTATACATAGAGTCCTACGATATGCTGCATCACATGGTGTCCAAGAAGTTACATTGCAACATCATTTAAATGGGCTTCACATTGCACATTTCCTTTGCTCTTGTAAATCTCTGAAAACCCTCGAGCTTCAAGCCTGTAAACTATCTGAAAGTAACTTCTTTGAGCCCCTTTCTAAGTGTGTGAATCTTGAGAATCTCAAAATATTTGCATGTAATGTAGAATGTGGAAAGACTATTAAGTTATCAGCTCCACGGTTGGTAAACTTGACTCTGGCCGGTACTGTCAAGAATTGTTTGCCAGGGCAAAAAAATCAAGTGGTCCTTTGTGCTCCAAGACTGTCTAGCTTTTTCTACGTTGGTGGATATCCTCTGGCCTTGTCCATGAATGGATGTCCAATTCTTCAGAGGATGGGTATTTGTCTGGATGCTCCCTCTAACAAGACACAGGATAATGTGGAAGCATACTACTCAGATACAAAAAATCTGTTGCAAGAAGTTTGCTGCTATGCCAAAATAATTCAAATTCAGTTGGATAGCTGGGAGGTACGTATGCAGTCATTTTTCTAGTAAACAGAGAAATTAGACATGGTATAATTTCTTGATTAAATAAATAAATAACCATGTGGCAACCGAACAAACTTTTTTTTAGTGGCTAGGATACTGATATCCAAAATCTTCTAGCTGTACCACCTCTGATAAAATCGAAATCTTACAAACCCCTGTTGCTTTCCTTC
>AWWV01013005.1:0-24306 GCA_001974805.1 Corchorus capsularis
TCATCTAAGGCTCCGTTTGGTTCGCGGAAAATGACTTCCAGAAAATATTTTCCAAATTTTCGTGTGTTTGGTTGGTGGAAAATAGGGTAGTCAACGGAAAATAACATAAAAGTCCACGGAAAATATACACAAAACACGGGAAATTGTCTTCCGCTTCTAAGGAGCGGAAGACAATTTCCAGACTTTATTTCACTCTACCTACCTACCTCATCAACCCAAAAACTTTACTACTTTGCTTCACTCTCTGCAAGATCTTCTCCACGCTTTCTCTGGTCTCTCTGCTTCAAGATCTTCTCCAAGCTTGACGGCATCGACAACACCCTACCACCGAGGTACCCATCACTTGCATTCCCTTCTTCTCTCATCTCTCTTACTTTTTTTTACAAATCTGATTGATTTTTTTGTGAAGAGTGATTGGGTATTATCTTGTTTTGATTAATCAAAAGATCTTTGTGTTTAAAGATCTAAAGTGCTTAAGATTTTAATGTTTCGTTTACTTGACTTAGTGCTTGAGATCTAAAGTGTTTAGGTATTATCTTTATTTTATAGATATGTTAAAACAAGTCAAGAAATAATGGAAACAGAGCAACAAATTCATTGATTTAAAGTGCTTTTGGTTTGGCGGTAGCATGATGACCATACTTTCATTCTTTTATGATTTTGTGCCCTATTTATAATTAAAGATGTGACCCTTGTTTGGACTTTGATTATTTAGCAGAAATTATCATTGAAAATATGTTTTGATTAACTTGTAATCACTTATAATTTTCTCTTGTGTTGGTTGAGTTGTCAATTTTCAATAGCTAGGCATGGAGTTAGCAGTACTACTAGATTAGGCAAAATCCATTTAGGCAATGATTCCCAAAAGAAAGCAAGAATCACTCTTCGTATCTTCAAACTAATAAAAGACAAAAATTACCTAATTCTTTGCTAATAGTTGCTTGTTTATCGTACGTTAATTACCTCAGGAGTGATTATTGATTGATTCTTCACCAGCATGAATGAGTCATTCTTTTGTTTTATGGGATGAGATTTTGGTGTAGTGAACTTGTACAGTTTCTTAATTTCACTCATTCATATTTGTTAAAGTTTTTTTTTTGTTCATGTAGATGGATACAAATTCCATCCGTGCATCGGTTATGAGTGTAGCTGCTTCTGCATTTGCTCTTGGCCTTTTAATACTTAAAAGACTTAGGGCTAGGCAACAAATAACTTGTCAACCTTATATCAATAGAGACAATGAAAGAGAGATATATATTAATAGTATTTTATATGGAGGTGACCAAAGATGTATTAATCTGTAACTCTGTAAGTGCAAACTGAAAAGCCGAATTCAAGTGCCGGGCGAAACTTTGATTTTCGCCGGTACAGTCCGAAACAATACGAAACAGCCGATATAACCTCGAAACAGCCGGTATTCAAACTGGTACGAAGCAACAAGTGTATCGGTACCGGCTTTAGTGCAAAACGGAGTGTACCGACCGGAATATCCGAAACCGGTACAGAATTAACAACTTTGACTTTTGCGTTTCAAAAATGCTTTTAAGCATTAAATTACCAAAAATCACATAAATTATTTTTCTCTCTCCTTTTAAACTTATATCATTTCAAGTTATTTTACTTTTCTACCACACTTTCTCAAAGTAATACCAAACACTAATTACAATTTTCTACCACAATTTTAAAAAGCACTTCTTAAAAGCACTTTCTTCAAACCGAGCTTTTCTAAATTGCAACCGCAATACCAAACTAAGCCTTAGTTTCTCATGTATCAAATATCGTATTCAAAGAGACTATATATATATAGATATATATTTGTTTACTTGAAATATATGAATTTTGAGCTTTTGTATTATTCAAATAATAGCTATTTACTAATTTTAAAAAAAAGATATATCACTTAGCTAATT
The DNA here is from genome assembly GCA_001974805.1 of Corchorus capsularis. Taxonomy (NCBI): domain Eukaryota; kingdom Viridiplantae; phylum Streptophyta; class Magnoliopsida; order Malvales; family Malvaceae; genus Corchorus; species Corchorus capsularis. The sequence continues at coordinate 1,911 of AWWV01013005.1, forward strand.
ATATATATATATATATATATATATATGATGTGTATAGATAGTAGCTTATGTTATAGCTTGTATCTTTCAAATCTAATTATTTAGATATTTATTTAAGTCTTACGTTCTTAAATAATTAAATCATTTTATACTAATGTATCATTAATTTATCATTAATTTATATTACTCATTTGAAGTGAATAGATAATTATATATTTCAAACTCATTATTTTTAATTAATCATTTATCCATTATCAATTTATTATAATTTGTTTATGATTATAACAATTCACTAAACATTAATTTATAATTAATAATAGACCGTATGTAGTTTGCATTAAACACAGTTTTGGGGAAAATTTGTGGTGGGTGCTTTAATTAGTAAGGTTTAACATTGTTTAACTATCAAACTTTGGGGTTTGACTATTAAAATTTGAGGTTTGACCATGAATTTACAATGAACCTCAAATTGGACTAGACCATACAATTGAGAACCAATGCTCAGCCCAGTCCAGAAACACCTCATGACCATTGACCCGGTCCAATCAATACAATTGAAAACCCATGCTTAGCCCGGTCCGGAAGCACCTCATGACTATTGACCCTGATTTTTTTTATCTTTTTTTTTCTTTTTACCAACAGCCAGATTTTTTTTTTATTATTGAAGTCAACCTTTTTTAAATTTTGAAAGTTGAATAAAAATAGAAATCGGTCCAAAAGCACCTCATGACCATGGATCTGGCTCCTCTCCAATCTATAAAATGGACTGGAGAGAGCAGTCCATATCTATGATGTTGCCATGTCATATTTTTAGCAAGCAACGGTTGCGATGAGACTTTACACAACTTAATTTTTTTTTTGATACCGCACACAATTTAATATATCTCCATTGAACATAAACTTTTACTCCTTGCAAAGGGTATTTTTGGATGAAGTGCATCAAAATGAAAACCAATTCGAACTCGATTTCCAAATATCGCCAATCATGAAATTTTTAATTTGGAACTTGGTTTATAAATCAGGACTTTGTTCTGGCAATTAGTTCTTGTTGCTCAGAATTTTAACTCGGTTTTATAAATTAGGAATTTATTTCTGGCAATTTAATTTCTCTCTATTCTGGGTTTGCTTGCTGAAAGTTGAAACTATCACTTCTCCTGGAGAAACTGTTGATCTTGCTATTGGAACAGGTTCTTAAGCTTCCATTAGAATTGCATCTCGCAGGGATGTGATGATTTTTTTTTTCTATTCTTTTGAAAGAATAATGGCAGTGAAATCTCATCCCAAGATTTTCTAAACCCTTCGTAGTTTTTAAATAAGAGAAAGATCTTGTATTGGAGGAAGAAATAATCTGCAGAAGTTAAAAGGAAAGCAAGAAAGCTTGTATTCAAAGCACTAACAGTGTTTGACGTTTGTATGGTTTGTTACAAGTAAATATATTGTGCATTTTAGTTGACATCCTATAAATTGCGTAAGACTTATCCCAACCGTTGCTTTCTAAAATTATGACATGACAACATCTTAGACATGGACTGGAGCGTCATTCCATTTTATAAACTGGAGAGGAGCCGGATCCCATGACCATTGACCCTAATTTTTTTTATCCTTTTTTAAATTTTGAATTTTTGATAGTTGAATAAAAATAAAATAAAAATTTTTGTAACTGGTGAGATTCGATCATTCACCAACTTGAAATAATTCAAATGTACTAACCACTTGACCAAAATGTCTATTGGTGAATATCTTACCACATTCACACTTAGTACAACAGCCACCATTCAACACACATTTTCTCATTACAGGTAAAATCGATAGCATAACTATTTAAATCATGACCTGAGATTCTAACCAGTTCAGCACCTGATCTGGTTATTGATTCATTAATTTGAACTCAACTTGGTTAGCATAACGACATTGAGAGAAAGTTATTTGGGACTCTATTTCTACTATGGGATAGTAGTTGGGATTCGTACATTTCAATGACACAAATCTTAATTTGAGATTTTGATTGCATATATGAACACTTATATGTTTTCCAATTCATTAGTTATTATTTATCATCATCAATGTAATATATAGATTTTAGTGTGTGTTTAGGGTAGTATAATGATTTATAGCATTAGATAAAATTAATACAATATATTCATGTACAAACAATCATTTAACTCTATCCAATTTTCCATTATCTCATCATTAGCATAGCAAACTTAGTTTATCACGAATCAAATATCGTATTTAACTAAACTATATAATTTATTAGTTGTTTACTTTAAATATATGAATATTCCTCCGTGCATATTTGATGGGGCAAGTTTGCTTTCTTTGTAAGTGGAAATATTTTATGATTTTCTTGGTAAAAGTATCCGGGAGGTCCCTGTACTATACGAAATGTTGATTTTGGTCCCTATAATTTTTTTTTCTACAAATTCGTCTATCTACTATCAGAAGCTATCACTCGAGGTCCCTCACGTTAGAGAGCCGCGACAGATCCGTCAAATATGCTGACGTGGCACTAACGCACTAACGCCGTTTTTTTTGCTGACGTGGCAGTGGATCCGAAAATTAAAAATAATTTCCGATTTTTATTTTTATTTAAATAAATAAAATAATAAAAATTTTATTAAAATAGTTTTTTTTCCCTACAAACACCAAATAAACCTTCTCCCTCCTCAATAGAAGATCAATCATCTTCTTTTTCATGAACTAAACAAGAACATTTTGAATGTTCTTGCAACACTTCAAAAAAGGCTCAAACCTTCCATTGCTTAAAATATGTTCTTGATTCGCAAGTCTTTGGTTATTATTTTGGGAAAGGATTCTCTCCACTGCTAAAATTCAGTGGAGAGGTCCACTGATCTTGTGGGCTCAAATCAATGGTTGAAATGATTCCACATCATCCTCTTTTCTTTCCTTAGCAAAACACATAGTTTCATTGAAGTCAAGACTTCACCGTGAATTACCGTCGTTGTCTTCATCGTTTTCTTTTCTTTTTTTTTGGTTAAATTCATCGTTTTCTTTCAAGTGTTGGTTGGCACCCACAGACCACACCTTGATTAACCTCTGGTTAGTATGCCCAGGGCCGACGTAGATCGTCTCTCCAATCCTTGTCATCCTAACTGGTTCTGGTTCATCATCATCAGAGAAAGTATTTTCATCTTCCAAGGAGATTTGAGCAATAGCACCCATCTCTCGAACCTCTGCTTCACTCTTTATACCCCAAACCAGGATTTGCTTAAAGGATCGTTCCTCCGAGACCTCTGTCTCCATCACAACAGTATCTACTTCAGCTTCCTTACTATTGTAGTATTGTTGAACTCAACTTGCTTCCACTGTATTCTTCAGAAACTAGATCTACAACTTCAATTTTTAACCATGGCCGAAATGTTTTTTTTTTCCTTTGGTAATTGATGATACTCTATCTGGTAATATCTCATTGCTTAAAACGATGGCCTCCATATTTTCTTCAATATAGGTAAGGGGATTTTAATTGGTTCAACTTGGAGTAGCAGTTTATGTTCTTCACTCAATGGGTTGTATAAATTCAGCGAACTCTGTTGTTTGGTTAACATGAGAACATCGGCAGGCAAACACCCACCCACCACAATTTGATCTTATATACTTAATTGTTTTTCTTTTACATACACAACCATTACTTCTCTACATTTCTAGTTAAATTTGGTGGAGATTGGAGAGGTACTGGAGATGAGGGAAAACTAAAGGAGAAGGAAGTATGATGAAGAAGACAACATTTCAGCAGTTAACGATGTCAACATGTCTTGGCAAGAAAAATAAACGGCGATGACGTGGAGAAATTTGAGTCATTGATTTGAGCTCATAAGATCAGTGGACCTCTCCACTGAATTTTAGCAGTGGAGAGGATCCTTTCCTATTATTTTAGCTTTAGCTATAGAGCCAGGGAATCTCTTCTCAGTTTTCACTCTCTTTTTCTCTCCCGAAATTTTTTTTTCTCAATCAGAGGATACAGAATCAAACAAAGCCAATGGCCTCACGTGACAAGAAACCAGGTAAGCCTTCCAGTAGCCGCGCCGGTGGCATTCGCACGCTCTCGGATCTGAACCGGCGTTCTGGACCTGATTCCGACAGCGATTCCGATAGCCCCCAGGAGTACTATACTAGTGGCGAGAAAATGTCATTTCCTCTCATGTTTTTCTGTTTAATTTCCTATTTTTCTTCTTGTTTATTGTCTGATTCTTTGATCAATTGATGAGGAAATCTAAAGCTTAAGAATTGACTGTAATTTATTGCCGAATTACTATTAAAGTTTTAAATTTTAATTAATGTAAGAGACCAAGCTTTGGTCGGCCATGGTTTCTTCATCTCAAAATCTTTAAATTATATGCTGAGCAATTATTATATATAATATCAATACACCATTAAAATACCTAAACCCAGATTATAAAAGTAATTATGCTACAAGTTCAATTCTATTTTAATTGTCACTAAGATTTAATTTCTATGTTAAATAATGGGCTTGTTTTGGCGTTATGATTTACCTAGTTATATAGTTACCATTGTTTTAATTAGTTTGTGTTTTGTCTACAGATTTAAAACAATGGAAGGTTTAAGCTTTTTTGAAGTGGAGCAAGAACATTCAAAGTGTTCTTGTTGGTTCACGAAAAAGAAGATGATTGATCTTGTATTGAGGAGAGAGGAGGTTTATTTGGTATTTGTAGGGAAAAAAAATTATTTCAATCAAATTTTTATTATTTTATTTATTTATTTCAATAAAATAAAAATAGGAAATTATTTTTAATTCTCAGACCCACTGCCATGTCAGCCAAAAAGACGGCGTTAGTGCCACGTCAACATATTTGACGGATCTGTCACGACTCTCTAACGTGAGGGATCTAGCTTATGATAGTAAAAGGACGAATTTGTAGAAAAAAAAAGTACAAGGACCAAAATCAACATTTCGTATAGTACAGGGACCTCCCAGGTACTTTTACCGATTTTCCTTTGATTAAGGTTGGTGTGTTTATAAGGTTGGTCAAAAGTGAGTATTTTGTTGGAAAAAAGATGATGAAGATAAGGTGTTTGTGAAAATTACTGTGATACAAATAGGTTTAGGCAAGACGTTTTTAGTTGTTGTTGCAATGGTGCCGCTAAAGATAGAAGAGAACAATTGTGTATGGCTCAAATTTTTTAGAATGCCAATCCATATTGTCTATTGAAATTAAATAAATCGTTGTATTTGCCTTTATAATTAAGTGTAGACTTAATTTGTTTCGACTAAAAGGCTTAACCTCAATTTAAGTATTTGGGCATTAAGAAATGGAAAAGAATATTATAATTCATTAGTTAGAGATCCTAACTTATCTAAATAGATAATTAACATGGTAATGGCAATATGATTGTATTATTATAAAAAGATTGAAAGTCTAAATTGTTTAATAGTTGATATTAGGTCAAATTGTTTAAGGTTTTGTATTTGAGAGAGTAATGGTATGTTGTTAGATATGTTGAGACTCAAAAATCACAAAAAGAAACAAAGTATTTGATTTCACAGTCAAACTCCAAATTTGATTGTTAAACCCCAAATTTTAATTGTCAAATTATGTTAGTCTCTATCTTATATTTAAGTATCCACTACAATTTCACCCCAAAGTTATTTATAAAAGGATTAATATTTGAACAATAACAATATTAAATACAATATACTAGTAATATTATAAAAAGTCAACAATATCAATTGCAAGATTACTTATGAATAAATATTGTTGTTAAGATGGCATCAAAATGATAGACTAAACTTATATATATTGCATATACTAGATATTAGTTAATCAAATAACAATTATCTCTCTAATTTCAAACCATTATCATTATATGCTATTGTAGTGTGAATTAATTAAAATGATAATTAATGAAATTACTAATTAAAAAATGGAAGATGATTGATCAACTCCGGGATGCTAAGTTCAATACTACGCTTCCACTATTCTACTATTTCTAACTTTATCTCTCTAAAATTTTGGTATTTGGGATTTGACTCAAACATTTAGAATGTCAAACCACGTTTTAGTATTGAACTTGTGAAAGGTTTAAATTCACTTTATTTTAATTTCAATTGAAATGTTTAATTTAATCTCAAATTTAGTATTTCGCATAAAGTTTAGACTTAAATTGGGTTTAGCCACTATGATTATTCATTAGTCGATTGTCATTATTAATTATCAACCTAAATAAATTATAGTATAATCTAAACATTAAAAGTTAAAACTTATATTTTTGAAAAATTTATACATAGGATGAAGATTATACTATAATAATCTTGTTACTACATACTATATGAACTATCTAAGTATATGACAAAAAGAAAAGTATTGCGATTTCCAAGTTTATAACGATATGAGATAACTTATTTGAGTGCTAGCTTTGTAAAATTCATTTGATCCAAAAAAAAGCTTTGTAAAATTCATAAAAGGGATCTAATAAGTATATATATTATAAAATTATCATCGATTAATATATAACTAAAATTAATAGATAATATTTAACATGATTAGTATTATTTATTTACATCGAATAATATGTTTTTTCACTTAAGCAAAATAATTATTGTAAAAAAAATTTAAGAGAAAAGTGTTGTAACTTCTCATTCACGAATATCAGGATTACTATAATTTGGAGGTATAGATTATTTTTTAAAATTAATTGTAACCATTTTGTATGTATTTTTAATTAAAATCCAGTTAACACATCTAAATTAAGCTAGATTAAGTTAAAGGAAGCTTTAATCAACCTTAAACAATTTAGTCCGTCTAATATAAATATCGACAAATGTTTATCTTTGAAAGCCCGTCCTTTATCTTATTAGTGTGCCATCCCTCCAAAAAATTCAAATTTCATCCAAAATCCAAAATTCATTTCAAAGCCCGCTTTCTGGTTTTTAGTCAAATTTCAAATTTCATTTTAAATTTCTATTATTTCAATGCGCGGGTTCTTTACCCACTTTCGGGCTACTATAAAATGAAGCCCCTTTTTTTTTCATTCCTTTTCGAAGTGTTTTCTCCCCCTCTTATTCCCGACCAAACACAGCCAGCACTATTCTGCCCCCCCCCCCCCCCCCCCCCCCCCGGGAAAAAGCAGACGCTTCTCCATGCCGGTAATCGTTCTGCCGTGCGACCCAGTGTCGGCCGCCATGCTCGAGTTTGTTTTTTCCACTGTTGTCTGCCAGAAACTGCATAACCTATTTAATCAGCCCGCAGATGTCAAATCCGGTATCCTTTTCCCCAAAACAAATCTGATTCATGTTGAATGTAATCTATAAAAAGTCCAGCTTTTTTCTATCTCGGAATCCTACCGTTATATGAACCCGAGACTCAAGTAGGACTTTCCCATCAGTCTTCCACAAAATAACTCTTCGTCATCTCCCTCTCCTCGCCAAGAAGGAAGCTGCTATTTCACTCACCGATTCTCATCTTCATCGATTAACCATCGGTAATTTCATCATTTTTTTCCTGTTTGTTTCATCTTTCTTCGTTTAGCGTATATTAATGTGGCTTTCTTTTGGGTGTTGAGCTTTAATCTTTCAGAAAGTGCAAAAGGCTTTGTTGCAGTCAGACATTCAATCCAAGATTGATAGAAGTCCAGTAACTGTGCCTGATTGTGGTTTTTTTTTTATGAAACTTTCTGAAGCTTTTACTTGCTAGTACAAATATCTGGAAATTTTCTCTTTAACAAAGGGCTTAATTTCCTTATTAGGGATTTGTTCCTCCACTGGCTGTCTTCTTCCAAATAGGTATCTTATAAAGTTGTGGACTTTGGTTTCAATTATTTCTCTTTGAGTATGCATAAGAGGAAGAGGTGGTGTTTTTTGTTTAAAAAGTTTATTTGTGTCTTACACTTGTTTGTTCTTATGCCTCTAAGATTGCCTCATTGCTGAATGGATTCTTCTCATTGAAAGGTAAGATCTCTACAATTGCTTTATCATGTATATTAGAGTTTATATAACTGTGCCTCTTGGATTTTACATATTTTCTTCTTCATTGAATTGGAATAATACATAGAATCTCAATGCGGTGAGCAGAATTCATGCAGAAGTTTATTTGCTATTGGGATTAATATTGTTGTGAAGAATCTGAGCTTCTCGAATAGAATATTGAGCACACATGTCTTTTACATAGACTTTGGAATTTCATTTATTTTTTGACTACATGTAGAGATTCTGACAAGTTATGATATGAGATTCTTATTTAAAGTGATTTTAAGCAAACACAAGTTCTATGCATAAAACAGAAACATGCCTTCCATATCCTGTTGAATCTATTTCAATGGCAATCGCTAACTTCTTTTCTACAGGTAGTAAAACCTTAAAATGGTTGAGAGCAACCATTTCTAAGGAAGATATCATCTTCCCTTTGCATCGCCTACATTTCCTCTGAGCTTATCTCATTCAACTATATGGAAAGTCAGTTCCAAGCTCAACCAGGTGAAGCAAGTCATTTATTAGTTTACATGTCTGTTTCAAACATTTTCTATAATATTCGGTTGCCTTCTTTGTTATCTTATTTTTGCTCAGCAACTTTCAGGTAGAAATATCTTTGTTCGAACCTGCTTTTTTGACTCAAAGCATGAGTATTATTTCTTGCTTCAGTTGATGCTTATTGAAAGAGCCATCCTTACTTATAGGCATTTAAAGCTTCTATACACTGTTAGTGCGTGGAATATAAACCCATAATATAATATAATATAATATAATATAATATATACTAATTATAATGTGAACTCCTGAGTTTGTGTCACGAGTTGACTCGGATACAAACTCAGTTTTTAAAAGATTAAAAAGCAAAAATAAAAACTACCCATTTGAAAATAAAACCACCCAGGATATATATAATATTTAATTTTTATTTATATCATTTAAAAAAAACTACCAACTTAAATTTGCAAAAAAAACCTACTATAAACTACTTTTATTTCTACACTCACATAGTGAGTGGCATGGATCTAGTATAATATAATATAAGTACATTGATCACTAAACCCAAGATTGAAAATGTACACCCGCGCCATTAGGCGTGGGCATAAAACTAGTACATATTCGAATCGAGTTCCTCCACTAGGTAGTATATACAACACTTTATCGCACTGAGTTCCTTCAATCAACATTTCTCCACATAGCATATTATCAATATGAGCTCCATTCATTCAACATAGTGCATTTGGTTAGGATCACCCCACAGATCACTGGTGACCTAAGATCACTAGTGATGCAAGATCATTGGTAATCTTAGCCAATTCTTGTTTGGTTGGGTCATCAAAGATTACTGGTGATCTTTAATCACCATGTTTGGTTAAATAGTAAGATCACCCTTCAATTATTAGTACAAACTCATAAAAGATAATGTCGTCCTCATGCTATAATATAAAGAAGGCTTTGTACTTAACCAAAATTTTCCATTTCTTTAACACTTTCTATCAATTCTTTGTAAACTAATTTTGACTATTTGATATTTGATATTTTTTGTAACACTGGAATTGGAATTGCTTCATTTTATATTTTCTAAATAATATCGTTTTTCTACTGCGAAAAAAATAATTTCATTTTTCTAAATAATTGAATAAACCCTTTGGTTTGGATTAATGTTAGGACTAGGCCAAAAAAAAAAAAAAACAGATGGCTGAGACGTGAAAAGATCATTTACGCTTTACTATTAACATTTCACCATAACATAATTAGGACTAGAAATTGAAGGCATTCATACTTTACTTTGGCCAATATTGCTATATTAATTTTATTGATGGACCAGGAACATATATATTATCTATAAATATCTATAATAAGATTATATTATTATTATTATTATTATTATTATTATAAATTACATACATATATAAATATATATAAATAAACAATAATAGTTAAAGTGTCAATTACCTCAAGGGCAACCTTATTCTCCCACCATATTTATTTGGGGTACTATTAGCATGGTTTTTTAGTCTTTTTGCGTTTGATTTTTTTGTTATTTCGTAGAACTCTTAGGGGTAATCCGGGCATTCCAATCCTTTTTTGCCCTCCACCATTGGTTTTCATGTAATTTGGTGTAGTTGGCAAGGGTGAATGTGGTTGTTCATGTTTTTTCTTTTTATCTCACCTAGGGTTTAATGTGTTTTTTGAGGGTTTCTTTTATCTCACTTAGGGTTTATCTTTTTTGTTAGGGTTCGGGTTTCATATCGTGGGAGACAATGTTTCATCTCACTTAGGGTTGTCATGTCATGGTTAGGATTTAGATTTCATGTCATGTCTTTTTTTTTGTCTCCCTTAGTATTTATAGAGGTTGGTTTAGTTTTTAGCGTTAATTAGTGCTTAGTTTTGTTGGATTAGTGTAGAATTGTCATATACATGCTTAATTTTAGTTTGATTTAGTAGTCAACTTAGACAAACTACATATTAGATTATTATAGTGATTATTATAGAATATTGATTATTATGTTTTTTTGTGTACATGTGATTGTAGAGTGATTGATTTGATCATACTTAATTTTAATTGGATTAAGTGGTCATGCTTTGAATAAATTTTTTATTATTAGAATTGATCTTAGTTGAATAGCCATGTTATATATAAAATTTTATTACTTATTGTTTATTTAAATAATAGTTCATTTGATTTAGAATTTGTAGTCATGATTTAGACTTAATTTTTTAAAAATATTGTTATTGTTAATTTAACCTATATAATTATAATAGTAGAAAAAAAAACTTATATAGTAATTAATAGTCCATTTTAGTTTTGGAATTAATGTAAAGTATAGATTTAATTTTTGTGTTAATAGTCTGGGTGCCTTTTTTTTTTTGTTGTATGATTGATTAGTCTTGGATCTAATTGAGTAATTGTGATGTTTATTTGTTTTGGGCCTGGGCCAATTTTTTTTCATTGGGCTTTTCCTGACTACTTTTCCTCACTTTATTTGTTTCTATCAAGTCAATCCCAACAAAACTTTTACGCCAAATGAAAAATTTTCCCTTGGTCAGCGCATGCGTGGGAATAATGTAGAGGATTGACATTTACTCAGGTTTGTCGGCTCTTTGCTCCATCTTTGGTCTCTCCGTTGTGCGATTTCTTTCTCCTTTCTTTTTTTATCCCATAGTTTTTTTCCTTCTCGTCTCCCTTCTCACCCACTCCCCCCCGTTTCCGGCAATTCCCTCCGATGTCATTCGTTTGGTTACCTTCCTCCCTTCTTTCTTTACTCTCTTCAGTTTCTTTCAAGTGCCATTTACCTGCCTCATTCTTCTACGGTTTCTTGGCCGATCGTTCTCATTGTCAGACTCCAAATAGGTATTTCTTTCAACCTTCTTTTCTTTTTTTGTCTTATTCTTTCTTGATTTCCCTTAATGTATTTCTCTTTTGTGTTTGATTTTTTGCGCTCTCTATCGCTCATTTGTGCAACCTGATAACCACTCTTGATTTTAGGCTCTTGCTAATTTAAATCAGGAAAGACCCAGGAGGTTGCGTCTGGCGAAGAAGAAAGAGACATGCAATTCCCGTCGGGGTTAGATAGGTGGGTTCTGACTATTTTCTGATTTTTTTCATTATTCTTTGTGTATTTTCTTGTCAAATTTTCATGGGTATTTTACTTTTATGTTTTCTTTTAATTTTTTTAGTACCATCTTTCTAATTACCCAAATCACGATCATACCATTCATTGGTTACTCAGCTGGCAAGTGTGGATGAAGTCATGAAAGAGGTTGATAAAGCAGTTTTGTTGATTAATTCTCTTACCGACATGTATGATCCTGTGACTAGAGCTTTGATGGTTGGTAGAAAAACCCTGAGCTTGCAAGATGTGACTTCTGTAATTTTTGAGTATGATAGATTGAAAGAAACTGAAAAAAAAAGATGAAGAGAGTGGTGCTCTCACGGTGGAGCGTGGAAGAACTAATGGAAGAGATTATAAGAATGATGCAAGATCAAAGGGTAGATTCAATGAAAGAGGAAGATCAAATTCGAGGCCAAGGGTAGATATGAGTAGCAAGGAGTGTTATTATTGTCATGAGATGGGGCACATAAAAGCCTACTGCAAGAAGTTAAACGAAGATTTGGGGGATTTCATGAAATGTAAAGAGAAGAATAAGGCTAGTGTTAATGTTGCTGCTGCTGATAGTGAGGAATATTCTGATGAAGATGTTTCGGTGGTGCAAGAAGAAAAGAAAGACACTAGAGATATGTGGGTGTTTGATTCTGCTTGTTCTGAACATATTTGCACAAAGAAAGAATGGTTCTCGAAGCTTGAGAAGTGTGATGAGTCTGTTTACATGGCTAACAATGGTGAAGAAAGGATTGAGGGCATTGGGAGTGTGAAACTTCGTCTGCATGATGGAAGTGTCAAGATACTTGGGAATGTGAGGTATGTTCCAAAATTTACAAGGAATTTGATTTCTCTTGGAAAGTTGGATAGCTTGGGTTATGGGTATTCTTGCCGAGATGGAGGCTTGAAGATCACCAAAGGTTCGATGATTGTGATGAAAGGAGTGAAGAATTCGAAGAATTTGTATGAGTTGATTGGAAGCACAATTAGAGGAGATGGATCGGTATCTTCACATCAAATTGAGAAGAAGGATGTGGATTTGCCAACAAAGAAGAAAATTACTTATGCAGATTTGGTTAAAGGGTGGAGCAATTAAGTTTTGATGAAGGAATTTGAGTCAAGGTGGAGATTGTTAGGATTTTTGCCTCAATTCCTAATTAAATTTGGTTTAGGATTTTTCTAGAGATTTTTTGATTGGTGGACAAGAATCCTAATAGGAAAGGGATTCTTGGAGTCCAAGTTTGTGTTAGTATAAATAAGCAATTTCTGTTTAGTTTTTTGTGTGTGAGAGAGAATCTGTCAGATTGTGAGAAAAAGCTGTGATAGCTTTTTATGTTGTTGTGAGAGAATCACCCATGTTGGGTTGATTAGATTGAGAGTTTGCTAGAGAGATTGTTATGGTTGGTGATTGTAATTGATTGATTTGATAGTGCAGATTTGTGGCATAGTTCCACAAGAAAATTTGTTTTGTTGTTTTCGGCTTTAATTATTTGTTTGGTTAATTCCTGGGATATCCGAAGTTACAACAGTAATTGAGATTCTCCGGTGTTGATTTTTTAGATTTGGGTTTAAATGTTTTCAAACGAATATATTCAGTTACACATATATCTATATATTTATCGGATTATATTTTTTTTTGGTGAATTTTTTTTATCAATTTGTCGCTTTCATTAAAACTGAAACCAGAGATTACAAAACGCCGGGAGAAAAATTCCCGCAGTGCACAAAATCCTACCTAGAATGAGCTAAATTATGTGCTACAAAATTGGCTTCCCTATGAATAAATTGGGTGAAATTGGATTATATTCTTTAGTTAACATTAACATTATCATATAGTACTATAATATACAAATGGTTTATAATTTAATTGTACGCTTTAATTTTTTAATATTTCATGCTTTTAAATTATTATATCATTATTATAATTATTATTTTTCCTTCATTAGGTATCAATGGATAAAGACAAGGAGAAATATGCTAGATTAAGTCTTGAGCAAAGGGTAGCAAAAATTGTAAAAATATTAGAATCAAATAAGAAAAGGAAGCAAAATTTTGAAGATAAAGATACGAGCAACCGCAGTGAAACCAATAACAAGAAACAGAAGATAAATTGGTTACTTAAAACTCAACTTATCCGATATAAAAACAATGGTACGTACATTACATATCCTTTGTCTATTATTTAAATTATAAATACTTCTTTATTATTCACTTATATCTATACCACATTTAATAGGTTTAATATGTTATACATCAACAACTTCTGTTCTACATGAATTGAATGAATTGAAAAGTGTCTCCATATATCGACATTGTGGAGCCAAGAGATTTGAATTTGAACAACCAACGTTTTGTTGTTGCAACGGAAAGGTGAAGTTACCGAAAGTAGATGTCCAAGAAGAACTATTAGACTTATTCTCAGCAGACACTGATGAAGCGAAACATTTCTGGAAGAATATTCGTGCTTATAATAGCATGTTTTCTTTTACATCCTTCGAAGTAAAATTGGACAAAGATCTAGCTATTTCTAATAAAGGAGACTACACATTTCGAGTTCAAGGTCAAATTTATCATGATTTCCCTTCTCTTCTGCCAAATGATGGTTCCATCCATGTTTTTTCCAACTATACTTCCAGATCAAGTTGCAGCTATTTGGGTGGAAGGAAATTCTGAAAATGTTTCTTTTGAAAGAGACATTGTAATCCATACTGATCAGTCGGGTGAAAGGCATAGGATTAATCATTATTATGGATGTTATGATCCACTGCAATACCCACTATTTTTTCCAAAAGGACAAATGGGCTGGAATTAAAACATCGATAAGAACAATGATGCAATCTTCACTTCCATTGACAACATATTGCAAAACGAAAAACAAGGTAATTAATTATTTGCATTAATTATTTAATTTAATTCACAACAACAAATTATATCAATTTTTATTGATTTTAATTTTTTTATTGTTTTTTATCTTATTAAACACGAAGTTGCCGGGCAAAGGAACAAGGAAAATCTATAATGTTGAGAATTTTATTGTTACATCTTCCAAATAAGAGCCGAACTACGGTTAAAGTACAGAATTGGTCCCTCAAGTGGTGCGACTATAGCAAATTGGTCCTCCAAGTGAAGAAATATGTAATTTAGTCCCTCAAGTCGAGTTGCGTATGACATATTTCTTCACTTGGGGGACCAATTTGCTATAGTCGCACCACTTGAGGGGCCAATTTTGTACTTTAACTACCGAACTACACTTCATCCATACATACACATGGTGGGAGATTAATACAACAATTTCCAGTCGACATGTACATGAAAATTGAAACAACAAGACTTGACTTCTATTGAAATCAACAATCCAAATGCAGAGCAGAATTATACCAGGGAATTGTTGATGGTGTCAACACTAGAGAATCGAGGGGAGGTCAAGTAGGTAGGAGAATAGTATTGCCGTCATCTTTTATTGGAGGACCGAGGGATATGCGTCGCAGATATTTGGATGCAATGTCTTTGGTCCAACGGTTCGGGAAACCAGATCTTTTCATAACCATGACTTGCAGTCCGGATTGGAAAGAAATTAAACAAGAGCTTTAATAATTATAATGAAACATATACAATGCTTTGACTAATAATTTGTTATATATATATTTAATATTTAAAGTTGGTAGAATTTGGGCCAATCAATACGGCTTTTTTGTCTCAGCATAGTTTATTCTTGAAAGCATATGAGATTATATAATTCTTCTACAAGAAGAACCTCCAAATTCAGTAAGAAATCATTTAGACCTCGATTAAGACTTTTTTGAATCCCATTTAGCCGAGCTAAAACTCGACGTTTCCGTTTATGGATGTCACCAAAACATTCCTTGCTCCAGGATTTTAGATCATATGATCACAGCTGAAGTTTGGTCCCTTTCCCTAACTCTAGCTACCCCGGATGGATAAGTAGATTACAGTCTTGGAAAAAAACTGGGCCCCTAAAGGTAAAGGCTCAACACTTATCTTGATCTTACCCTTTTTTCTTTTTTTCCTTTCAAATTATTTTACAATAATTGGATGTTTTCACTCTTAATTAATTTTAATTATTTTAATAATTTCTTTATTTAAACGAGTTTAGCCACGTGCAACGCACGTGAAAATTAAAACTAGTAAATATAAACATATAATAAACATAAACATATAATAGACATGGTTGTCAGACCCAGTCGGGTCACCCGGTTAGCCCGGATCCAGTGGTCTCTCCAGGCCGGAGAGGGGGTGTGACCCGGGGCATGTTAGCCCGGTCAAAACCCGGCAATTAACCCGGATCCGGACCGGTTGAACCGATTTTTTATTTGAAAAAAATGTTGGAAAAAAATTTGTAAGTGATGGGTTTTAAACCCATTCCATTACCTCTGTTTTGAAAAAATATGTACCTTTGCCACTACACCAAAATCATTTTTACGTTATATTTTTACTACATTTAATATTTATCTTATATTATAAAACTAATATTTTAAATAAAAAATTTAATTTATTATGACCCGCCGATTGATCCGAGTAATCCAATTAACCCATGACCCAGTATCCCAATGGGTTTTGGACTGGGCAGGTTTTACAACATTGATAATTGATAATAGATAGGTTATATGTCAATTTCGATTGTGAAGTCCCTTTTTTTTTTTTTTTTTCTTTTTAAGGAAAGTGAAGTCTAAAATTTGATACAGACAATAATCAAATAATTTATATACAAAAGAATATAGCCAAACTCTTTGAGAAAAATCTTGGATTACGCAGGCTAAAGAATTTAACTTGGTATAAGTCAAAATATTACTTATTTTATAAATTTTCTTTTCTACAATAATTTCTTTTTTATTGAATATATATATATATATATATATATATGTACTGTTGAAATTATATTAATTGGTATAATAGTCAAAATATTACTTAATTTGTTCTCTTTTCTGCTATAATTACCTTTTTTAATGAATATATTGTGTATATATTTGACTATAATCCATTAATAATTGAAGAAAAATTGACTTATCATACACGATGCTAAGTTTAAAAATTTATCAAAAAGCTAGGGTCTTTTTTTTTTGGCCAGATTTATCAAAAAGGGTCTTTATTCAACTGTTGAATTAATTATTAATCTTCTTTCCATGGAATATATGGAACTTACTAGTTGATGCACAAAAAACCTAAAAAGCTCCTCTTATATTTTTCAACAAAAAAAAATAAAAATCCTGTTATAAAAGGGACAAGACTAGGTGTACTATCCTTGGAAATACTACTTTTGTATACTACCATTTTAAACTATTGGATGTGGGTTTGATTTATATAACAATAGTAATAATAAATCACGTTAATCAACTATGTTGTCGAAATCGCTGAGTTAATATTTTTTAAAAGAAATATCGATGAGTTAAATTAACAGAACAAAGAATGGAATCATGTCCCTCCTTTTTCTTAACAGAAATAGTCTAAAAGGAAGAAGAGTAAACAAAATTTGGAACTATATTTCGGAAAAGGTGAATTTGGAGTTGAATATGTAAATTGTAGGAAAGATATGCATGTAATGCTACATACTTCAATTAGTTATGATGGATTGTTTCATATTGAAGTAGTAGAGAATATATGTTTCTTCTAAAACAGTAAAAAAGTAGTATAGAATATGAATTTCAAAGGATAAATTCATATAAGTATTTCAAATTTATCACTAACTAAGCCTGATAACAAATTATTCATGGATCTTAAAATGAGAATTGTACACTATTTAAGGTTGGTTGAATTGGTAAGTCTTTGGACCTCTGCTTGAAAAGTGTGCGATTCGTACTAACGGTTTTCATTTGTGTGTGATGTATAAGTACCACTATAAGCCTTTTTTAAACCTTGTGGCAAATTTGAACCTTGGACTGGGGCAGCTTTCTGTTCTCATTTGTGGGTGATGTGTAAGTACCACTATAAGCCTTTTCTAAACCTTGTGGCATATCCTAACCATGGATTGGTGGCAGCTTCCCATTCCCAAACTTTTTTAATAGAAGTAAAAAAAAAAAAAGAATTGTACAAGTGTTTATTACACAATTAATGCTAAAATTAAATTCCAAATCATTGATTTCATATTCAGGTCCCAAACTCTATCCAAGAGAATTAGGCTTAGTTTGGTATTGAGGTTGGAGTTTGAAAAGCTTGGTTTGGAAGAAGTGCTTTTGAAAAGTGATTTTTCAAATTACAGTAGAAAAATGTAAATAATGTTTGGTATTGTTTTGAAAAAATGTGGTAGAAGGATAAAAGGTCTAAAAATGATATATTATTTAAAAAGAAAGAGAGAAATAATTAGGGGATTTTAGCCATTTAATGTCCAAAAGCACTTTTGAAATGCAAAAACACCTAAGGATTAGCTTTTTAGGTTGGCTTGACTTTTGTGTTCAAAATTAGCTTTTGACAAAAATCAAGATTTATCTGGTATTGCGTTTGAGGTGAAAACTAGTTTTTTTTTTTATCTCTAAACGCAATACCAAATTAAATCTAAGGAGGGGAATAGAGCGGCCAAGGGTTTTGAAATGACCACGTAACTGGTATACTATTTAAGTTGGAAATAAGTCAAATAACAAAACTTGACATATGAAAAATCAAATAGATCAGTCAGCAGCAAGTTAGGAAAGTGCCAAGAATTCCACGACTTGTAGTCTATACTATATAAGTTTCCAAGTTTGACTGGATCTCTATATAATAATATATATGTAGTTGTCTAAACAAAGGACTACGTACTTTTCAAAAGCAAGATATACTAAATAAATAAATAATCGAAGCAGCATTAGTGATTATGGTTTTTTTTTTGGCGATGCATTAGTGATTATGTTCACAAATATAATTCTTAGACTTCATAAAACAGGATTTTTGGTTAAGAAACCCCATATATGGGATAGTTACATGGGTACAAACTTATTCAGAAGAGTGGCGTGGGATCTCCTCAATTACAAAAAAACTCTCCAATCACTTTGTTTAATTAATAAAATGGTAATAAGACATGTCATCCCGATTACTAATTAAGTTAAAAATTAAGGTCCATCATCTAGATGATGGATCTATATATATATGTACTCCATTTTTTCAATTGAACATCCGGAATTTCTACTACTAACCCTACTAGATCATCTAGATGAGTGGATTCAGTCTCAAACCAATAGGATTCCACAATGACTTATTACCATCTTTATAGCATCTGAGCTAAACTAAATGGACTTTTTAAAAGCAATGTTACTTGTTGTCAATTAGTGTGCATGCGACATGAAATTATGGTAGAACAAGACAGTAACTTGGTTTGATTTTTCTATTTTGATATTTTGTCCATGTTGACCAAATAAACTTAATTACCGTCGAGAGAAACACCCAAAAGAAAAAAAGAGTTCTACGTTAATCTTAACCAATAGTAATAAATCAAGATGTCTTTTAAGTAAACAAAGTGCGACGAAAATAATTTTGGGGAGTTATAAAAACAATAGGTAAGATATAACATGAAGATAATTCGTATTTAAAGAGCCGGCTTAATTTGAACCTTATATTTTCAAAGTAAGAAATGATAAAATATTTAGCTCACTTAGGCTTTGAGCTTATATATAGAATCTACTTCTCCTCGAAATAACTCGCACACTAACAACTAAATAAAACTAGCTAGCCAAGTCATGGCCACTACTTCTGATAATGGAGTTCTTTACTATGGCTCCTTCCTCGTCGGGTGGCTCATTTTCACCTATATTATTCAGTCCCTATTTAGGAAACTCTCTAATTATCGCAGTGGGGCTCGATACCCTCCGAGCCCACCGGCTCTGCCCCTCGTTGGCCACCTCCACCTCTTTCTAAGCTCTAATACTAGTTTCCCTCATAAATTGCATAGCCTAGCCACTAATTATGGCCCTCTCTTGCAGCTTCACTTGGGAGCTTCGTCATGTATCTTGGTTTCCAGTGCCAAATATGCCAAAGAAATCTTGAAAACCCAAGAGCTTAACTTCGTCGACCGTCCAGAATTCAGTTCCCCTGATTACAACATATACCATGGGTCTGATTTTATCCTTGCTCCTTATGGAACCTATTGGCGGTTCCTGAAGAAGCTTTGCATGACCAGGCTTCTCTCTAACTCCACACTTCATCAGTTCACCGAAATTAGGGAGCAAGAGATCATGAGACTCTTGGAATATCTTGTGACGGTATCCGAAGGAACAGAGTTTTGTGATTTAGGTGCCCGATTAACTACCATGATGAACAACGTGATTTGTAGAATGGCAATGAGCACGAGACCTTGGGAGAATGCAGAGGAAGCCCAGAAGATCAAAAAGTTGATTGAAGAGTTAGCGGTGGTTGGAGGAAAGCTGAGTGCAGGGGAGATATTGGGTCCATTGGGTAAATTTGACCTGCTTGGTTATGGAGGAAAGCTGACAAATGCCCTCAAGAGATTCGATCAATTGGTTGAGGATATCATGAAGAAACATGAGGAGGATAGTGGTCGACAAGGGAAAGATTTAATGGATATCATAATGGAAACTTGCAATGACCCGACTTCTGAAGTCAAGCTTACCCGAAAGGACATCAAGGCCTTTTTCCTAGTAAGAAAAATTTTGAAATCTAGCATGATAAATTTAGAGAGCTAAACATAGATATATGTTTATGAACTAATTAAATTTTGCTAATCTGGATGCATGCAGGACATGTTCATGGCAGGAACCGACACATCATCGATAGCAGTGAAATGGACACTGGGAGAGTTGATCAACCATCCACAAGTTTACAAGAAGCTGAGACAGGAAATATTATCAGTGGTCGGATCTAACAGATTGGTCAAAGAATCAGATGTTCAAAATCTGCCTTACCTACAAGCTTGTGTGAAAGAATCTCTAAGGCTTCATCCTCCATCAGTACTTTTTCTTCGACAAGGCATGGAAGCTTGCACCATCGAGGGTTATAATTTGAAGGCTAAAAGTAGGGTCATATTCAACCTTCACTCCCTCATGCGTGACCCAAATGCATGGGAAAACCCAAATGAATTCATTCCAGAGAGGTTCATGGGTAACTCCAACAATCTAAATGCAAACAAGGAGCTCATGGAAATGAAAGGGCAAAATTTTGATTACCTTCCGTTTGGAACTGGGCGCCGGGTTTGTCCCGGAGCATCACTTGCTTTGGCCATGACACATTCAACGATTGGAGCCTTGGTTCAATGCTTTGATTGGAAAATCAAAGGCGGAGATAAGGTTGATCTGAGAGAGGCTCCGGGGTTTGCCGCCACTTTGGCAATGGCAAGTCCGTTTGTGTGCTATCCTGTCACACAATACAATCCATTCAAACAAGGCTAGTGGCTGAATGTTACTGTCATAGTAAATGGTTTGGTTTAAATTAATCGTTTAATGTATGCGTGAGTCAGTTATCTCAAGAATACTTATTTACTTATCAATCATATTTTGTTAACGAGTACCCCTTAGGTACATTTTAAGGTTAATTATGTGTTTAATAAAAGTTTAATTTTGATACTCCTTTGTCCCAAAATATATAATAGGCTCTTTTTAATGAATTCAAAAGAATTTGAGTTAAATTTGATTATTTGAATAGCTTTATACAAATTTACATAAAATTTTATATCATTTAAGAAAATTAATTAGTTTCGTATAATTTAGCAAAACAGTGTCCGTCTGTGATTGATATGTGAGGAAAACATTTTACATTATAAAGAGAAGGGTTGTTTGAGTGACATATATACATGAATGACCCAAGAAACTATTAATCTATACTTTTGGTTTTGAGTTGGTGTTCGACATGTATATGAACTACCCGGGTGGCCGGGTTCCTCTTCCAACAAGTGATATCAGGACTTTGTTGGATTCGATCGGTGTGGCCCATGAGCACGATGAATCTGGTGTCCGTCTCCGCTAGGGGTATGCGATTGTAGAGTTTTGTGCTTGCACTCTACGGGTTAAGTCTGGGATGGCCGGTAATTGGCTAAGACTTAAAGAGTTGGGTTGTACAGGGGAGACATAAAGACTCACAAGTGAATCAGGGGAGATTGGTAGGGACTTAAATGTGAGAGAAACAACCCACGTCATAAAGAGATGGGTTGTTGGAATGACATATACACATGAAGTACCCAAAAAATCGATGTCCGACATATATATGGGCTACCCGGTGGGTCTTGAACCTAGATAGGACCCGAATTCCTCCCCAACAGTGTCCTTGATCATAAAGAAATATTATTTAGTTTTTTTTTTGTCGAAAAATAGGATTTAGTTGCCATTTGGGAGCTATGTTAAAATAACAGGCCCTATCTATATATGACATCTCCAGCTGAGGATGGCCTTCTTTACTTTGGCTCGAATCTCGATCTTAATTAGTTAATTTTGCTAGCCTTGCCGCTCTTTCCTGTTTCCTGTCTATTTGAACTCATCCTGGTTTGTAATGTCGATTTCGCTTAATTTCGTTCCCTCAAAGAACAAAATCTTGATATTGTTTTTATTATTCTTTTTCTTTTTTGGTATTTGAGGTTGTTAGAGGTAGAATTCTAGTCAGTACTTTATCATTAGGTCAAATTTCCAATAACACTTTGTTATTATTCTTTTACTACAATGAAATATTTAAGGCGTACGAAAAAAATATACTAAAAGACTCCACAGTCCACTATGCAACAGCAACAGTAACCATCATCAAACAAAGTGATAAAACTTGCAAGATCAACAATTTTTGTTAATTTGATTTAGGATCTTAATCAACATTTACTCCTCTATCAGAGACCCAAATTCATGGAAAAATCCAGATAATTAGGTTATGTTTGTTAGTGGAGAACATTCTCCATTTTCCATCTCCAAAAATATCAAAGAAACTAGGTAGTGCCACAACATATGTCAAT